>CAJNDS010001780.1:511735-516735 GCA_905221605.1 Symbiodinium natans
CAAACACCGGTCAGTAGGCAAGAAGAACCCTAAACCCTCAACCCTCAAAGCCGCGAAGCCAGCAGCGACACCAAGTCTCCAGCGATTTCTGGGGTACCGATGGTGGGGGACTACCTGGACCAACCGAGCTGGTACGGCCAAAAGGACAGGGCTCTCAAATCTCCCAGAGGGTTTAGGGGTTGGGTTTAGGGTATAGATCCCCCCAAATAGTAGGGTCCCCTTTTTTATAAGGAACCCAACAACGCCCCTAATATCGCATATCCCACCTCGGACCCGATTTGCCTACCGCCTTCTGGGTTAGAAACGCTATCACTTACTGGATATGCGGCTACTTGCTACCTTGAGCTTCAGGCAAATAGAGTCCCAGGGATTCTGGGATTCCCGAAGTCATAACACTCCAACACCCACATATACTTTATTGAACCCCTTATCCCCAAAGCCTAAACACGTAAAGGGTCAGAAGTGGTGTGCTGAAGGACATCGCAATTCACCGCCCTGCATTCTGGGCTGAGGGTTCAGGGCTGAGGGTTGAGGACCTTGACCCGAAACCCGAAACCCTCGACCGTAAATCCTAAACCCTAACCCCTAAACCCTAAACTCTAAACCCTGACCACGTTTCAAGTTTCAGGGATTCGAGGCTGCGACATCGTAGGGTTTAGGTGCTTGCGGGCGAACCCCGACTACCGCCAGACCCCTCGGCCCTTAACGTTTCAAAGCCCCGGTGCAGTGAAGCCTTCACAAATAAGGAGGGCCCTTTGAAAGAACTAGCAGAAGCCCTAAACCCGAAACCCTAAGCCCTACCCCGGTGTGGGGTTTAGGGTGAAGAGACCGCATGAGGGACTCTTATGGGACCCTCGGAAGTGTTTCGGTCTACTTGGAGATGCTGCGGAAGGTACCTTTGGGCATTTCCCCAAATCGGGGGTACCCAGAAAAGGGTAGCCCTATTTTCAGAAAAAGGCTTGAGGGTAGTAGGAGTCAGGGTCTCTTCTGGAAGTCCCTCGTAGATGGAGACGGATCACGAATTGCCGTGAACCGGGGGCTTTGGTTTTTTTTAGGCTTTGAGGTGCGGGGCTTTGAGGTTTTAGGGTTTTCAGGGTTTTCGGGTTTAGTGCTATAGGGTTATAAGGTTTCGGGTTAAGGGTTTAGGGAGACCCAAACCACTTGACAAAAAACCAACCATCCCAAAGACCCTATAACACCCACCCAAGAACCTCAACAGCACCTCATAACCCAACGAGCCCGATACGGAGGTTTACGAAAATAGGGGACCCCCGACACCCCCCCCCCAACCCAAAAAAAAACACTATATATATATATATATATATATATATATGTCTATATAAGTATATATATATATATTTATTTATTTATTTGCTTATTTATCTGTTTATTTGTTTATATTTATATATCCCCATATAGTAGGATACCCTTATAATAATAAGGTACCCCTGAACCCTAAACCCTAAACTCCGGAAGCCCCCAATACGGTGCAGGAACGCCAACTCGCCAAGTTTTTGAATCAAAGCGAGTCACAGGCAACCTGGTAAGGTCTCGGGTGTCGGGTTTGGGGTTTAGGATCCAAGGGTTTAAGGTTTAGGGCTTCATCAGTCTTTAGGGCTTGGGGCTCAGGGTTCAGGGTTCAAGTGGCAAGGCATGTGGGGATTCTCTACATCATGGGTTCCCGTACTACCCTGCTGTAGACCACCCCCCCCCCGATTCCTCCCAGAATTAAGGATATTAAAGGGGGGAAATTAGGCGGGGTAGAATAGAGGGGGGGGTAGTAGGGGAACCCATGATTGCAGCCCTAAACGCGTAAGCTCCATCAAAGCAAGACTCCAATGCGTACCATTTCGTTTGAGGCCTCCTTTTCTGAAGCCAGGTTCTGGGGTCCCTGAACCTTAAACTGCGCCAAACCCTAAACCCTAAACCCTAAACCCTCAACCCTGACCCCTCAACCGCAAAATTCCTGAATGGAGGGGGTGCTGAATGTCCCCTAAAAGCGTCGACTTGGGGGTTCATGGGTACTTAATAACTCCAATTGTAAGTCTACTTATAACCTACTTAGGGGACTGCGGGGGCTTGTAAGTACAGCTATAATTGGGCTTGTAAGAACCCTAGCCCTAAACCCTGAGCCCTAAACCCTAAACCCTGAGCCCTAAACCCTAAACCCTAAACCCTAAACCCTAATTGGGTTATAAGTACCCATGAACCTCCAAGTACTCAAGCCTGGAGGTCGGAGCTTTGTTTGCACCCTGGCTGCATCCCGGGGCGCTTCGTGCGTTGCGGGTTGAGGGTTTAGGGTGTATAGAGTAAAGGGTTTAGGGTGTATAGAGCTTAGGGTTTAGGGTATATAGGGTTTAGGGTTTAGGGTATATAGAGCTTAGGGTTTAGGGTATATAGGGTTTAGGGTTGAGGTTTGAGGGTTTAGGGTTTCGCTCCCTGGGAAGGATCTGCCGAAAGACGTGTGGTCGGCTAAGAAGACTCTCGGGCTGTCGGCTCACATCGCACCCCCTTGTTATTCAGCCTGAAACTCTCCCTAAACCCTAAACCCTAAACCCTAAACCCTAAACCCTAAACCCTAAACCCTAAACCCTAAACCCTAAACCCTAAACCCTAAACCCTAAACCCTAAACCCACCCCCCCAAACTAAATCCCGAAACCCTCTGAGGGCCAGTGGCTCGGAGCCGCCTCCAAGTTCTGGCCCACGCCACATCAGCTGCTGGCCTTGGCAGGCATGGGGTTTAGGGTTTAGGGTTTAGGGTTTAGGGTTTAGGGTTTAGGGTTTAGGGTTTAGGGTTTAGGGTTTAGGGTTTAGGGTTTAGGGCCAAGCTGATACAATGGGCTCCCCATGGCACACGGTTCCACTTTCCAAGCTATCATTCTTATGATTATGTGTTTTTCTTTACGCAATCTTCTCCAGTTCAATATGAGTATACAGTATTCCCTATTCCTCTCTCAAAGGCAACATGAAGCAAGAGCGTGGGTATTGCATCAAGTTCATCAATTCTGCATATTCCCAAACAGTGCCACAATTGACTCTCAACCCCCAAATGGACCAGAACCCTGACAAGTTCAGCTCCAAACCCCTCAACCCGAAGTCCGTTTGCAGGGTCGTAAGTCGTAGGTTTAGGTTACAGCTTCTAGGTTCTAGGGATCAGGAATCATAGGCTTTAGGGCAAAATGGCTGCGCTAGTCGTTCTACTTGGCCACGAATCCGACATCCATACCCGTAAAACCCAATCCTTCTTTTAGGATGCTCCGGTTGGCTGGCTTGTCTTCACATAGAACCCACAGGGATGGCGAACAAAGACACCTGTGTTAGCAACCTATCTCTAACTTGGATCAGGACTTCTTGTCTCCACACCCTAAACTTGGGATGTTCCCCCTTATCCTAAACCCTAAACCCTAAACCCTAAACCCTAAACCCTAAACCCTAAACCCTAGAATAGGGCAACCCGAGACCCTGAAACCCGGCCAGGACCGCAGCCAGAATTCCCACTGCTGCAAGCCCGGAGCATGACCAGCATCTTCGCAGAGATGCGCTCCTGGTGTCCTGACAGGCGCCGTTTCTACAGTGGTTCCTATAAGAAACCTAAAACCCTGCCTTAAGAACCCCAGGCCTATTTTGTGTAGTTTCTACAGTGGTCCCTACAAACCCTAAAACCCTGCCTTAAGAGAACCCCAGACCCATTTTTTTAGGTTCACCAAGAATTCACCAAGAATCCTATATGGTTTTTTTATCATAAGAACCTACAACAAAGTAGGTGTGGGGTTCTTAAGGTCGAACCGAACCCTAAACCCTAACCGCGGGGTTCAGGGTGGTTTAGATTCCCTAAACCCTAAACCCTAAACCCTAAACCCTAAACCCTAAACCCTAAACCCTGAACCCTGAACCCTGAACCCTAAACCTTACAAGCCCCAATTGAAGTCTAACAAGGGCTTAAAGGGGGCACTCCCCCAATCTGGTCCCCTTACACCTTCCTCCCATACACCCCGCAGGGATCCTCATCAAACTATAGGGTTTATACTGCCCCTGGGTTTAGGGTTTAGGGTTTAGGGTTTAGGGTTTAGGGATGGGACAATTTGGTTTCCCAGCTACTTAGCTCTTCTACATCAGAAGAAATGAAGACAAATATATCTTAAATTTCCCCAAGCTTTCAATCAAACCACCCCCCCCCCCCCCTTCCCCTCACGTGTGCAGGTACTTCGAGACGCCGAAGCTCAACATGTTCAAACAGCTGCCAGACAACCTGCATCTTGCTTCAAAGGATGAGCACGTGCTCACATACCCGAAGCCCTAAACCCTACACCCCAAAGCGTGCTCAGGAAATCTTATTCTGCTTCTGAGGGAAAAGACAACTCTTTTTGTATACTCCTAGAGCCTAAACTGCCAAAATCCCCAAAACCTGAATGCCAAACCTCAAACCCCAGAAACCCTAACCACCCCCCCCCCCCCCGGTGCCAAAAAGCCTAGACCCCAAAGCCTCCAAGAAGGCCCTAGCCCTATGCCCCAAAGCCCCCAAAAAGCCGTAAGCTCATAAAGCCAATGATCGAACCTGAAGCCCATCAGTACTTTTTTAAATTTACTTTAAGTCCTAAACCCTTAAACCCTAAACCCTAAACCGTACACCCTACACCCTAAACCCTAAACCCCAAACCCCCGAGGTGGGAAGTGCTTCCGTTCCACATCGATCTCATGTCGGAGCTGACTTTGCCAGAATTCTCCAAAGAAGAGGCGCCTGCTCTCTGCTTTGTGGGTTTAGGGTTTAGGGCTTAGGGTTTAGGGTTCAGGGTGTAGGGTCAGGGTTTAGGGTTCAGGGTTTCCCTTATAACCCCTGAACCCTATTCCCTAATTCTCCTTTGTGGGTATAGGGTTTCGGGTTTAGGGTGTCCCGTAACCCCTTAGACCGTAAACCCCTAAGCCCTGAACCGTAGACCCCAAGCCCGAAGACTCTAAAGCACCGCCACACACCGAGTGTAGACCGGTTCTACAGACTTCG
>CAJNDS010001780.1:518588-523588 GCA_905221605.1 Symbiodinium natans
CTCCCTGTACCGCATTGCCTTCGAGCAGGCCACTTTCTTGAGTTCGGAGGTTTTAGGGTCTAGAAGTGTAGAGTTTAGGGTTTAGGGTTTAGGGTTTAGGGTTTAGGGCTTTTAGAGCTTGTGGCGGTTTACCAAAAGCATAGGGGTACCCTTAAAGGGGGGTTCCTCTCATAAGGACTGTCGTGCTTCGGGAGAGAGAGTTTTTTTTGGTCGGGGGCCTATTTGGGGAATGCCCATTTGGGAATCAAAATATCAAAGCTGAACTGGACCTTCACTGAGTCATCACGGGGTTGCTGTTTAAGTACTTATTGCAAGTCACCATGCTGGGGACATCCGGTGGTTTTGATTTTGGTCGCTTCGCTTAAGGTCCTTACCATAGATAGGGCTTTTGGGTTAACGTGGGGCAAGTTTGCGTAGTGGTTTGGTTGGGGGGGGGGGGGGGGTTGGACAACTAAACCCTGCCCTAAACCCTGAACCCTGAACCCTAAACCCTAAACCCTAAACCTTTTTTGTGAATCTAAATCCCCCCCCGGGGGTGGGGGGGGTGGGGGTGCGGGTAAGCAACTTTACTCTGCGCGGTTTTCAGTCTAGGGTTTCCACCACTTTTTCTTCGGTATACACCACCTTATACGGGATTGTTTCGGTTCACTTCGATTAGGGTTTAGGGTTGAGGGTTGAGGGTTGAGGGTTGAGGTCTTGGTTCTTAGAGTTGGGTTATTAGGAGGAATGTAGGGGCTACTTAGGTACAATAGGGACTCTACAAGGTATATTAAGATATGTCTAGAGTTTTCGGGTTCTGGGTGCAGCATGACCCGAGCTCTCAACCTCCCTGTTCGTCCTAAATCCGACGCCCCCAGAACCGTGGTGGTCCACGTACCCTACCCTGCACCCTCGAGCCCACTGACCCTCTAAGGGGTTCTCGTAGAAGCCAAACACAGTTTTGCGAACGACCAAGGGCATGCATACATGGCCCTTGGGCAGGACACAGGCTTCTTCTACGACTACAAGTGGATGTGCCTTGGGGACCACCAAATGAACCCCAAATCGGGGTCATAACACCTATGCTGCTATCATGTCCTCTCGAGAAAATAGGGACCCTAAACCCTAAACCCTAAACCCTAAACCCTAAACCCTAAACCCTAAACCCTAAACCCTAAACCCTAAACCCCCGAAATACATGCTGGCCCCCCAGGTGGGAGCGATTTGATGAAGTCTTCCTGAAGAACTTCATCAAGAGCCCCAAGGGGATCAAGATGAGCAGCTTCATCAACTACCGCTGGCAGTTCCCCGGTTGGCCAGTAGGGTTTAGGGTTTAGGGTTTAGGGTTTAGGGTTTAGGGTTTAGGGTTTAGGGTTTAGGGTTTAGGGTTTAGGGTTTAGGGTTTAGGGTTTAGAAGCTTGTGGGCTGCATCCTGACTGACTCCTTGAAACGACCTCTCCGGAAACCCCAAATTGGGGTGTACGAGAATAGGGGACCCTAAATTAGACCCAGAAATAGTAGGATTCCCTTATGATAAGGACCCCAATAAGGTACCCTAATTTCGGAAACCCCACGCCCCCTAAATCAACGGTTTTAGGGTTTGGGGTTTGTGGTTTAGTTTTTTTCTTCTGGGGTTTAGGGCTTGTGGGCTTTGTTCGGGCTTTTTTTGTTTTAGAGTTTAGGGCTTCAGCTCTTTTTGTTGTTTTAAATATGGGTTTCAGACCCCATCTCTTTAGGTACCAGAATGCTCCCAATACCCCCGAAAATCAAGAGATTAAGACCCGTACCCCTAAGTTTGTACCCCCAGGTTCCTCATAAGATGCTCCTCATATGGCCCTTATGCCATCTAAAGGATCTTCAAAAGGGTCCCCAAAACGAAAGGGTCCATTACTAAGGGTCCGAGGTACAACCTCTTGAGAAACGGTTAGGGTTTAGGGTTTAGGGTTTAGGATTTAGGGTTTAGGGTTTAGGGTTTAGGGTTTAGGGTTTAGGGTTTAATCAGGGTTTAGGGTTTAGTGTTTAAGGTTTAGGGTTTAGGGCACACGCCTCCGTGAAGAATTGCCTTGGTGGTCTCCTTTCGTTGTTACATTTGCTTGGTGGCCCAGATGTGCGCTTTTTCCTTTTTTGGGGGTTCAAGGTTCCCTTATAAAGTAACCAGCCCAAAACAGGGTGCCCGCATTATAAGGGCACTTGCCAAGATTTCATATTTGCCACTTTGTTCTTCTCCTCCATCTTCTACTTGCTTCATTTGGAAGGCAGATCGTGTGACACGCACCACAAGTTAACCTAAATTCTGAATCCTAACCCCTAAACCCTAAACCCTAAACCCTAAACCCTAAACCCTATGAAACCCTCAACCTCCCCCCCACAGAAAGCAGCCTCAGGAGCTGGAAGACGAGCAGCTACGTGAAGTTGACAAGCGGCCCAGGGACTCGTGGCGAATTTCCTTTGCCTTTGGTTTTTGGGCTTAAGGGCCTGGGTTTTTAGGGTTTAGGGTTTAGGGTTTAGGGTTTAGGGTTTAGGGTTTAGGGTGTTACAGGGTTCTTGGTAGCCCAATGGTACCCATTACCCTTTATTTTGGTTCAAGGTTCCCTTATAATTAAAGTAGCCACCGAAAAAAGGGTGCCCTTATTAGAATGTGGTTGCTGGGCTACCAAGGATTTATAAGCCCATAAACGCCCAAGCCCGACTTTTCGACAAGTTGGGGTCCCTAATTTATAACAGGGCACCTTAATTTTGGAAAATCCAAAGCCCTAATCCTAGACCCCAAATTCCAGATCAATACACAGGACCAACTTTGTGGCAACCTTACAAGAAGGGACCCCCTAGCTACAAGTAGAGTTGTAAGAACCCTACATGGGGTTATAAGGATCCTGAAAATAGGTTACAAGTCCCTTATTTACAGGAAGTACAGCAAGTGTATAAACCCCAAACCTATGTCGACACGTCCCGTGGAAATCTGGCACCTGGAACCTAGACTGAGTGATATTGGAAGAGACTAGACATGCGGTTGGGGGGTTAAGTGCTTAGGTACTTGAACCCCAACTGGTCTACCAAAAGCCAGTAAATGTTCCAAACATGTATCCAAGCCTTGCTTGAGCCCAGGGCACGTGACGAGGCTTTCGCCCAAAAGGTTGGTGACTATTGGGAGAAGAAAAGCTGGCCTGTGTTTAAAGGTACCTGCTTGGTTGTTACTGATCTTGGGGCTTTGTGCCCAGGATTCAAGCTTTCCGCTGTGTCTACGCCGTCGTTCTTGCCCCGGGGGAGGGTTTAGAAACCTTGCACCCATGTCATCCATCCACATTCTGCGGCATGTCTTCAAAAGCCTTCGCATACCAAGGCCTTCCCTTTCGGGTGCCACTAGTCTTCGCTTTGTTCTTGGGTAGCTGAGGATGGCGGATCGGCGGTCTAGGGTGTAGGCTGTGGGGTTCAGGATGTGGGGTCTGGTTGTCGGTCCGCTGGGGTGCAGGTGTTCTCTAAATCTTACCCGAAGGGTCCATGTACCTGATGAATATATACTTGGTCCTTATTGAGGTACATGGACCGTCATGGACCCGTAGGGTTAGGGGGCTTATGTGCGCAGCTACAAATGGAGGCAGAAGTTGCCGCAACCTGCAAGTACGTTTGTGGCTGTTGCTTTGGGCTCGGGCAGCGACCACAGGTTCGAGGAAAGAAGGTTTGCTGAGAGCTGCGAGGGCTTATGAGTTTCTAGACTTTATGGGATTTAGCGAATAGGGTCCAACCCTAAACCCTCAACCCTAAACCCTAACCCCCGAACCCTAAATCCTAGACCCTCAACCCCTCTATAAACCCTATAAACCCTAAACCCTAAACCCTAAACAGGATGTGGGGTGCTGGGGACGATGCCAGGTCCATTTCCACCGGCATTCACCTGCAGCGCATGGAAGACATTCGGGTGTCCCCGCCGGGTTGCGATGTTCGCGGAATCTTGAGTCGAGTTAGGCTTGGGTTTTGGGTTTAGGGTTTAGGGTTCAGGGTTTAGTTTGGTATGTCAAGCCGCTAGGCCTTATCTACAATTTGGGTACCGCTTAGCCCTTAGGGCCACCTACAACATCTCGTCCGCTGCTCAAAAGCCAAATCCCCTGAACCCTAAACCCTAAACCCTAAACCCTAAACCCTAAACCCTAAACCCTAAACCCTAAACCCTAAACCCTAAACCCTAAACTCCAACAGCCCAAGGACTCCCAAAAACCCTGCGAACCTAAGGGAAGTTACATGGCCTCATGCGGGGTACATAAGAGTTCTCCAATCGAGGACCCATTTCTCGGTCAGTGTTAGGGATCCTTTTTACTTTTCGGGTTATGGGCTTTCTTATATATGAACAAAAAGGATCCTTTTTTCTTCCTAGGGGAACAGGGATTAAGATTTAAGGGGCCATGCAACTACCCTTAGACCCAACCGGAATCTCTAAACCCGAAAAACCCAGTTTGTGCTGCATGCTTCGGTTTTGGGGTTGAGGGTTTCTCTAGGATCTGAAGGGTTTTTGGAGAGAGTTGGTTGAGGGTTTCTCTAGGATCTGAAGGGTTTTTGGAGAGAGTTGGGTTTCGGGTTTAGGGTGCTCGCCTCCGAGTACTACGTGGGGAAGGCTTAGGGTTCAGGGTTAGAGTGTTGCAGCTCTCTCCAAACAATCAAGCTGCATATCGCAACAAGCTAAAGCCACAACACACACACACACAAAAAAAAAAGAGAAAACCTCAGACAAGCAAGCGCCAAAATCCCAAAGCCTGCAACTGTGGCTTCGAGCCGAAACCCCAAAACCGTCTAGGATGCCCAGTAGTGCCCTTATTCCCTTTATAAAACCCCTTTTCAGCCAAAAAGGGTACCCTTTTTAATCCTGGGTTACTGAGCATCCTAGCCCTAAACCCTAAAGCCCCCTACCCCTACCGAACCCTAGAGTTCGTCTCCCCCGAGGGTTTCGCACCCCGAAGGTTGTGCCCCTTAAAGCTCCCGTTAGCATACTCCGAATATGACCCTATTATACTACCTTAAGGATCTTTAAA
>CAJNDS010001780.1:528588-726088 GCA_905221605.1 Symbiodinium natans
ATCAGGATTAGGGGACTGTGGCCTTGGGTTGTATACCATGCTTGGGTTTAGGGTTTAAGGTTTAGGGTTTAGGGTTTAGGGTTTAGGGTTTAGGGTTTATGGGGTTTAGGGTTTAGGGTTCAGGGTTTAGGGAGTTCAGCACCGCTGGACCTTGCCCGATGGCTTAGAAAAAGTCGCCATATGCCAGTTTTGAAAAGCGCTCCTAATGGAGATTAATTCGTTTCTTCGCCGGCTCTTATGCCGATTTCGGGACCTGGGTCGTTCTAGACAGAACGCAGAATGTTTTCGGTGGGACTTTGGCTCTGCAAGCGCGACAGCATGCAACGGTTCTCATTGTTTGGGTGGCTTGTGTGTGTGTGTCTCTTGGTCCTAAGCCCTAAACAAAAGCCATAAAAAGTGCACTTTTGTAATCTTGGCGTTTTGGTGCTCCCTGGTGCTCCCTAAACCCGAAAACCCTAAATCCCTAAGCCCTAAAACCCTAAATGACTGTTTAGGGTTCAGGGTTGACGAGTTTAGATGTCAAGGTTTCAGCCCCCAGGCCCTCAACCACGAGCCTCGTCTCTGCACATCTTCGTGTAGGGTCCTTAAGGGAGGGGGGGCTCAAGGTTCCCCAATGTTGGGTTTAGGGTTTAGGGTTTAGGGTTTAGGGTTTAGGGTTTAGGGTTTAGGGTTTAGGGTTTAGGGTTTACGGTTTAGGGTTTAGGGTTTAGGGTTCAACCCGCAACCCAACCCTCCTATCCTATGGAGTCTAGGAACCCTAACTCCCCCAAACCCCTAAACCCCTGCACCCCTAAACCCTAAACCCTAAACCCTCAACCCCAAACACCAAACCCTAAACCCTAAACCCTAAACCCTAAACCGCAGGATTTTGGCGCAACCATCAGTGGCCAAAGTCTTCTTTGCACAGGTGCAGTGGCACGAGCCAGCTTCCTGAGGGTCCGCAACCGAAGACAAGGGTCTAGGGTTTAGGGTTTAGGGTTTAGGGTTTAGGGTTTAGGTTTAGGGTTTAGGGTTTAGGGTTTAGGGGTTAGGGTTTAGGGTTTAGACCAAAGAATGGGCGCGGTTCAGGGACGAGGCTTTAGGGCTTAGATTTCAGGGCTTAGGGTTTAGGGTTGAGGGTTTATCCATTTATGAACTGGTGTTTTAATTAAAGTTTTTACTTGGTTCGTTAGGGACTTCTATCCCCCCCCCCCCCCCACAATGCCGACCCTGCCATATGACTCTACTTCACTCTGCTGTAGGGAGGGGGGGGGGGCTCACTGTCGGGTTGAGTCACTTTCCCTCAAGTTTAGGGTTTAGGGTTTAGGGTTTAGGGCTTAGGGTTTAGGGTTTAGGGTTTAGGGTTTAGGGTTTAGGGCTTAGGGCTTAGGGTTTAGAATTCTTAGAATGAGGTCGGCCCTTAGCTTGGATCCCTTGGGACTGGCAGGCTCCTTGCTCAGAATCTGATCAGAGAAGGAAAAGAGACATGGTGAGTTCTCTGAATAGTGGTCCCTTTTTGGGTACCCTAAATACGAGGGGCCGCCTGATAATAAGGACCCCAAAAAGGGACCATCATTTAGAGAAATCACCACGCTATGTCGCATCGAAGTGGCTATGAGACAGATCAGTGGCATCATCGATACGTGCCTCTGCGTGGGTAACCGTAAACCCTAAACCCTAAGCCCTTGAGTCTTTCGTGACTTTCCACTACGTCAACCCCATGAAAAACCCGAAGAGTCGTCCTTCCTAGCAGCTACAGTCCGGTTTTGTGATGTGGGATAGGTGTTCTGCGCGTGCGCGCAGAACACCTATATTGCGCATTTGCCTGCACGCCCAGAAATGCCATGTGCAAAAGCACCAGGGTCACAGTCAATGGGGTTTCCTGCTTTATGGTTTCAAAGAGTTTCAAAGACCCCACAAAAAAAGAAGGGTTTGGCTGTCTTCGATGCGGCAAAATTCTAGGCAGCAGTCCGACCCGGTTTCTTACTTATGTCAGAGAACAGGCCGGTTCTGTTCAGCAAGCCAATCTGTGCAAAGTACGACGACGCCTCGGGAAAATAGCAGGACTCGGAGGTGGTTCTGCGAAATTGGGCGGTTGCTGATGTTGCTTCCCAGTTTGCAGGACCCTGAACTTAACCATGACATGTGGGGCCAATTGGAAATTAGGTTCCTTTTCAAGAGTACCGTTTAGAGGAATCCCATCACAAAAAGTGCCTACAACGGGACCCCCAATTTGCAAACGCTGCGCATCGACAGCCTCGGGGGTGGTTCGCAGTGCAGAGTTTACGAGTTTGCCGGTTCCGCGGGCGAGTCAGGACCAACTGGGTCGAGGGGTTTCGATAGGCTTAGGGGTTCTACTTGGAGGTTCAGGGGTACTTACAACCCCAATACTTATAAGCCTCTAAGTAGGAAATAAGTAGACTTCTAAACGCACCCTTTCTTTCGCAAGACCGGTCTGGAGATGTCATGACGGTTTAGGGTTTCGGGTTTAGGGTCTAGGGTTTAGGGTTTAATTAAGGGTTTAAGAGTAAACCCAATGCCCCAGAACTTTCAATATCCCTAAACCCTATAGACGCTAGACACAACTCTGACCCCATGACTTAAGGAATCGTCCCGCAACTACGGCCGATATTGGAAGTTCCACAGGCATAGGCCCACCACACTTGGGTTACTAGAAGCCTAGAGGACACAAAAAATTGGGCCCTCAGAGAAGTACAGAAGTTTTCGGGTTTTCGGGTTAGGGTTTAGGGTTGGTAGGTCATCATAAGCACTGTTTTTTTGCTCCTGGTAGAACCCCTGCCCCTAATGAAGTAACCCCTCAACCCTAAATGGTCATCGGCCTCCCTACTTGCGTCGTTGGGGCTTTAGGGTTTAGGGTTTAGGATTTCGGGTTTAGGGTTTAGGGTTTAGGGTTTATATAGGGTTTAGGGTTTGAGAGCTAGTCTTCGGGCTTGGAGTTAAGTTGTCCTGCAGCTGCGAGGTGTGGGCTCGTGAGCGGGGCATCAACAACCGACAGCGAGGCACGGCGGTCTAGGCTTTAGGGTTTAGGGTTTAGGGTTTGGGGTTTGGGGTTTGGGGTTCTGGGTTTAGGGTTTCGGGTTGAGGGTTTAGGGTTAGAATGTTATAGGATTCTTAGTAGCCCAGTGGTACGCTTTACCCCTTTTTTTGGCTATGGCTTCCCTTGTAAAGTAACCAACCCCAAAAAGGGTGCCCTTATTATAATGTGGTTGCCGGGCTACTAAGGGCTGAGGGAGGATTCTTAAGGTCGTAATCAGGGTCCCTTCGTTGCGCTATCTTATCATGGTATTTATGAGGGGGACCCCCATATTTGGGAAATGCCTATGTGTCATGACGACTGCCTAGCCGTCGACCATAAACACCTGAGCTCTTTCTTGGCAGTTCGCAAAGTGCGATCTAACCCTACACCCTAAACCTAAACCCTGGGCGTATTGCTACGCACTGTAACCTGGCTTTTGGAGTACTGTACTTTAATACTTTTTTGGGTTCTGGGTTCCTATTGTAGCTACTTATACCTAAAAAGTATATACTTTTTTTTTCAGGGTCTACTCCAAAGGTAGGTAACAGTCACTACAAAAGGTACCACCATTTGGAGAGCTTTACCTTTCTCCAACGCGGCAGGGCATGCTCGCCATAAACCGCAACCCCTCCGAAAGACCGAAAGCCCTAAGCCCTAAGCCCTAAACCCGAAACCCTAAACCCTAAACCCTAAACCCTAAACCCTAAACCCTAAACCCTAAACCCTAAACCCTAGCCACTCCTAAGCCCTCAACACCCCTTCTTACAGCCCTAACTACACCTGATAGCGCTGAAATGGGGTTAAGGGAGGCCTGAAGTGCTTGAAGTTGAAGACAGGGGATAGGAGGCTTAAATTTAGGGCTGTGGAGGTTCCCTAAACCCTAGACCCTAGACCCTAGACCCTAAACCCTAAACCCTAAACCCTAAACCCTAAACCCTAAACCTTCCGGGGGAGGGGGGTGAGGGGGCTGCTGCGAGGAACATTCTCCTCCTTTGCCCTCACGCTACCCGGCTCGCAAGAGACAGAACCCTGAGAGGCCAACATGTATTTGGGTTTAGGGTTTAGGGTTTAGGGTTTAGGGTTTAGGGTTTAGGGTTTAGGGTTTAGGTTTAGGGTTTAGGGCTAGGGTTTAGGGCTAATCTTATAATTAGGAAGCACATATACTGATGACAGTACAGGTTTTAGGGTTCAGGGCTTATAAGGTGTGGGTCTGATTTGAGTGGCATTCTGAAACTGGGGGTTTTTACAGCATAGTGCTTGCCCCAACCCTACTAACAGCCTGGGGGTTTAGGGTTTAGGGTTTAGGGTTTAAAAGTCGGGAGCCCGAATTCCCCAACTAGTAGGATTCCCTTCTGACAAGGATGCTTTGTTTATGTTGAGCTTAATCTGTTTCTGGGCTACATTTGGCCAGAGGTTAGTCAACACTGGTTGAAGGTTGCTGGGCTTGCCACCTAAACCCTAAACCCTAAACCCTAAACCCTAAACCCTAAACCCTAAACCCTAAACCCTAAACCCTAAACCCTAAACCCTAAACCCTAAACCCTAAACCCTAAACCCTGAACCCCAGACCAGGTCTTTTGAAGGCTGCGGGAAGCATGTATTTGGCGCCATCGGCCACGTAAGCTGGCTAATCCCTCTTCCTCGTGCTGGCGTCCCAAGGGTCCGATCTAGGGCTTAGGGTTAGGGTTAGGGTTTAGGGTTTAGGGTTTAGGGTTTGGGGTTTGGGGTTTGGGGTTTAGGGTTCAGGGGTAAACCCTGAATCTTTGCCTTTTCCCATCACCAGCGCAAGGCTTATGCTCCTCCACGTCCTCCAGAGACGGCCCTCTCCAGTGGTTCCGTCACTGCAGGAGACTAGACCGTTTTGTTTGGCGACGCGGTTTAACCTCATGATAGTTGGTTCGGCTCCTATACTACGGCATATCGGGAGTATTCAATATTCGGGGGCAGAGGGGCTAGCTAAGCTTTAGTGTTTATGGAATTTGGGGGGGTGTCCTTGAAATAAAACCTTCCATTTAGGGTTTAGGGTTCAGGGTTTAGGTGAGAGCAGTGACCCCAAACCCCAAACCCCAAACCCCAAACCCCAAACCCCAAACCCCAAACCCCAAACCCCAAACCCCAAACCCCAAACCCTCAACCCTAACCCCAAACCCCTAAACCCTAAACCGCGACTACTTTGAGCCTCCCCCTGTGAGCAGAAGGACATCGCTGTCGCCAATGGCACTCCAGCGCTGTACCTCTCGGGGGTGGACTGCCGATTCTGCAGTTCCTCGGTCAACTCCAGGGGGCTCGGTCTTTGTGGGGGGTGGGCAGGGTTTAGGGCTTAGGGCTTAGGGCTTAGGGCTTAGGGTTTAGGGTTTAGGGTTTAGGGTTTAGGGTTTAGGGTTTAGGGTTTAGGGTTTAGGGCTTAGGGTTTAGGGTTTAGGGTCGCACGTCAGAGCATGGGGAGGGGGTCCAAGCTTAGGGAAGCCCTCGGGAGCCTCAGGGACCATTGGGTTTAGGGGTCCAGGGTTCGGGTTTAGGGTTGGGCCCCCGCCCCCCACCCCCCCCCCCACACCCCACAGAAACCTATAACTCGAACATCGTGCTGCAAGCCCGAGCAAGCTGTGGCCGGGGGTGACAGGGAAGGTGCTTGAAGCCTAACCCTGAAGCTGAACTTAAGGGGCATAAGGAGGGACCCCTAGAAGGGATCCGTAATCTTGTTCCCCTATATATCCCTCTAAATATACCTCCCTCTATTCCTAAGTAGCCCCTACATGACCCCTTAGGTCCCTTATAAGGGTCCCTCCTGAGCCGTCAACCCGATAAACCCTAAACCCTAAACCCTCAACCCAATCCCTCTCAAACTTTCTCAGCCCCGTGGGATTTGGACTGACCAAGGTGTCCTGAGGCGCAAATGCGGATTTATTTCCCGGAGTCCTCCAAAAACCACAAACCCTAAAACCCTAAACTAAACCCTAAGCCCTAAGCCCTAAACCCTAAACCCTAAACCCTAAACCCTAGCCCAAATCCATGCCGAGGCGACGCAGAGGAGATCACCGCGACTCTGCAGGAGCAGCAAGGTGACCTGGGGCAGAACAAGGAGCTGCTGGGGGGTAGGGTTTAGGGTTTAGGGTTTAGGGTTTAGGGTTTAGGGGTTAGGGCTTAGGGCTTAGGGCTTAGGGTTTAGGGTTTAGGTTTTCGGGTTTAGGGTTTAGGGTTTGGGGTGACCTTGGGCAGAACCAGGAGCTGCTGGGCCGCGAAGAGCTACGAGGTGTTTAGGGTTTAGGGGTTTAGGGGTTTAGGGGTTTAGGGGTTTAGGGGTTTAGGGGTTTAGGGGTGTAGGGGTTTAGGGGTTTAGGGGTTTAGGGTGTGTTTAGGGGTTTAGGGTTTAGGGTTTAGGGGGGTTTAGGGGTTTAGGGGTTTAGGGGTTTAGGGGTTTAGGGGTTTAGGGTTCAAGGGGTTCAGGGGTTCAGGGGTTCAGGGGTTCAGGGGTTCAGGGGTTCAGGGGTTCAGGGGTTCAGGGGTTCAGGGGTTTAGGGGTAGGGGGTAGGGGTTTAGGGGTTTAGGGGTTTAGGGGTTTTGGGGTTTAGGGGTTTAGGGGTTTAGGGGTTTAGGGGTTTAGGGGTTTAGGGGTTTAGGGTTTTAGGGTTTTTGGGCTTGGCTTAGGGCTTAGGGTTTAGGGTTTAGGGTCTGAGGCCGAGGGTTCCTGAAGTCTAGGGCATAACGCTGGGGTTTGGGAGTATTTTGGTCTCGAGAGAGCTTTGTGGCACCCTTCCACGTGACTCCTTTTAGGAGACCGAAGTCTGGAAAGGGTTTAGGGTTTAGGGTTTAGGGTTTAGGGTTTAGGGTTTAGGGTTTCGGGTTTCGGGTTTCGGGCTTCGGGTTTCGGGTTTCGGGTTTCGGGTTTCGGGTTTCGTAGGGTTTCGGATCAGAACCCAGAGTAGGCCCTTGTTTATTTTGAAAAACTTTCTGACACGGCAACTTTTCGGCTTGCACGTTCGCTTTTGTTTTGCGCCAACAATGACTTTATGGGAGCTCTGTGGACGTCCGGTCGGCAATATTCAAGATCGAGGGGGTAGACACAGAGGGCATGGACGAGGCCAAGAAGTCGGCCCTGCTTGAGGAAATCTTGACTATGTCGGAGAATCGCTTTGGGCGCCAAAGGACACACAGCTGCGCGAGAAGTTGCAGCGCCTCAACAAGTACTGCTTGGTCTACTCCCAGGGGCCAAAGAACACGCATGGCAGCGAGTCCAGAGAAAGCATCGGCAGCAAGTGAGCTAGGGTTTAGGGCTTAGGGTTTAGGGTTTAGGGTTTAGGTTCCCTTACAACCCCCCCTGTAAGCCAAAAAGGGGCACCCTTTTTTATTGCTACGTTATCTTGGGTCTAGGATCGGGTGTAGGGTCGAGGGCTTAGCTTTCTCCACCACTGGTGGTGGAAAACCTTCGTTCCGAAACCCTGAACCCTAAAGCCTCAGCTCTAACCCCTCAACCCCAAACCCTAAGCCCTAAACCCTAAATCCTAACCCTAAACCCCTAAACCCCTTAAACCTTCCGAGCCCAGTTCTTGGCGGCATCTATCTCCAGTAGCTGGCAACCCTGCAGTTCCCAAACCTCTAGGAACATAGCCTAAGGTTTAGGGTTTACACTTAGGGTTTTAAGGTTTAGGGTTTAGGGCTTCGGGTTTAGGGTTTAGGGTAAGAATGGCCTAAGGCTTATGTTCCTTTTTCGAGGCTTGGGGTTTCAGATTTAAAGCCTCAAGCCTGAGACCTGACCTCCTTTTCGCTCGCTTTGGCCCGGAGGAGTCGCTTGCAGCACTGCTTTTCGAGTTTTTCCGTTTTTTCAGCTATGCCCCTCGGCCAGTACTCCAGTCCAGGGTATCGGGTGTTAGCAGGCTTCAGGGGTTTCGGGGTCTAGGGTTGAGAGGAAACCTTAATGTGTAGCCGACGTTAGCCCCTATCAAGGAGGGGCTCATACGGGATCCACGTCGTCACAGTCGCTTATCTTGAAAACTCTGAGCTGCGGGGGCTGTACAAAAAACCCGCGAAGGACCGTCGAGTCCCCGAAGGGTCCATGTACCTCTATAGTATATACTTGGGCCCTAAGGCTACTACTCTTTAAGGCCCAAGTATATACTACAGTGGTACATGGACCCTTAGGGTTCTAAAGAGCTTCCCTCAAGTCTGTGGTCGCCGAAACGTGTCCTTTTTGCCGCAGAGGAGTCCCTTGCACTGGGTGAACTCTAGATGGGGTTGGCATTTTCTTGCCTTTGTCAGGTGGGCTTGAGGCATCATGAAAGCGAAAAATAGATTCCTTGTGAGTTCCCATGGTCTTTGTATCCTCGGGTGGGCATTTCTTTGGGATGGGTTGAGGTTTTAGAATTTAGGGTTTAGGGTTGAGGGTTCAGGGTTGAGGGTTTTATGGTTGAGGCTGTAGGGTTCAGGGCTGAACCCTGAGAGTCCCTATCTCCAGATAGGTTTCGGGATTGGTTTGGGGAGTAGGGGTGCTACGAACAGGAAAGAGTTCGGGTTTAACCCCCTAGACTCCGTTTAGGGTCTAGGTTTTAGGGTTTAGATTTTAGGGTTTAGGGTTTAGGGTTTAGGGTAACTAAACCTTCAAGGTTTAAAGGGTTATGAATCTTAGTCCCGGCAAGGAATACGAGCATGGAGTCATCGCGATTCGAAGCCCTTCCGGCATCACGCGCGACGAAGAAGGCTGGCCACGTCTTTTTAGCAATGACGAGTATTTGCTACACCAAGCCCAGACCACACCAATTATGCTACACTTCGCCCAAACACATATGCCCTTACCCTCCCGTCGAAACCCCCAAACCTTGGGCGGGCCTGAGTCCACCCCTTACCATCAGGTTGTAGAGCCTATAGCATTGCAGAGTGTGAGCTTGCAGTTCTTGGGGCCTATTCCACATCATGGAGCTCGATATTCCGAAGCGTGTGTTGTAGGTAGGTAGGTATGTTTGTTTGTATGTAGGTATATGTATATGTATATGTATATGTATATGCATATGTCGCAAGCATACCTAGACTCTCCCCCCACCCCCCCCTCCCCCCAAACAACCAAAAAAAAGTAAGAACTTTGTCAGATGGCTTTCCTTTGGGCGGCTTGGGTTGAGGGATCCGGAGGTTTACGGTTCAGGGTTTAGGGTTGGGATGTTCCCCCCTATACTAGCTGTCCTTATTGGGGAATATTTATCGTACCCCCTATTATAATCCCCATTAAGGACTGTTAGTATAAGGCGGAACAAAGGTTTAGGGTTTAGGGTTTATTTTAGGGTTTAGGGTGTCAAGCATACAGCCCGACAACCAGGGCGCTCCTTCTTCATCGTGGAGAACCCCTTCGAACCCGGCAAGGACGTGGCCAACATCGAGGCACTTTTTTCGGGGTTTTGGGGGCATAATAGCCCTAAACCCTGCCTAAACCCTAATCCCTACACCCTAAACCCTACGTTGGGATTTGCGCACTTCAGCCCTGCATTCTCTAGGGGCGTTGGACGGGTTGGTGCCTATTCTGGGGGCCCGACGCTCTAAACCCCAAAGCCTGGAGACTGTGGGTGTTTTGGGGCTGCCTCAGACCTCGGCTCCCGCAGCCCAAGAATCTGAAGGCCCAAACCCCGAAAACCTGTAACACCCTAACTCCCCCCGCAATAGCAATAGCACTAGGCATACGTGTGGTCGGTTCTTCTTGGGGTGCCCTGAATAATAGGGGATTTCAATAAGGGCCGAAATGGACCATATTTTAGAGAAAGTGACCTTTTGGAACACATGTCACAAAGGAAAAAGGACCAGCAAAAAGATTGAACCAATAGGAGCGACGGAAGGCAAGGGTTCATCTGGGCTGGTTTAGGGTTTGGGGTTCCGACGCCCGAATGAATCCCTAGAAAAGAGACTTACTTCCTTTGCTTGAGGTTGCATGCGCAAGGTGTTGCATGGAGCCGACAGCTGGACAACAGCTGGATTCCAAGCCCTTTACCACCGAGGGTTTATAGGGTTTTAGTTTTTACGGCCCGAACTGAGGTGTTAAGTGGTTGGGCCCTAAGACCGGAGGTACAAAGCCTCACATATCCTCAAAGGCGCAGAACCCTAACCTCCACCCAACCCCTGAGGCCCAAACCCACAGCCGGATGAGTCCAGAAATTCACCACACATAGCAACTACTGAAACTGCTGTATATAAAGGTTTAGTAGAGAAATTTCAGGTCGACTCTACGTGGGTACATGGCCCCCTCGGGATTATAGGGCTGTTTGAGTCAAGAAGCTGCGGCAAAGACCTGGGCCCTAAACCACAGCCCCCAAAACCTGACCCAAAATTCCTAAAGAGCCCTAAACCCTCAGCCACGAACCCTGACCCTGAACCCCAAACCCCAAACCCTAAGCCCTAAACCCCAAACCCTAAACCCTGTCCCCGAACCCTACGCAGGTCCGCCTATACACGCGGCTGAGGGAAGAGTTTCGCCGTGTAGGGATCCGAGGAGCAGTGTTGTTTAGGGTGCAGGGTTTAGGGTTTAGGGTCTAGGGTCTTAGGGCTTAGGGTTTAGGGTTGAGGGCTTAGGGCTTAGGGTTTAGGGTCTAGGGCTTAGGGTTTAGGGTGTTTGGGGTTTAGAGTTGAGGGTTGAGAGATTTTTTCGGCCAGGGTGTAGAGTTGAGGGTTCGGGGCTTAAGGTTCAGGGAATAGGGTTCAGGGTCAGGGTTCACAGGTTGAGGGTTGAGGGTTTAGGGTTTAGGGTCAGGTTTTGGGGAGGGTCTAGGGCTTAGGGTTTAAAGGAGGATGCTCTACCCGTTAGCGGCCTACCTGGTTTTCGGGTTCCGATGCCGTGTAGGTGGGGTTGCGTTGGATGGGTTGCTATTTTCCTTTGGAGCCTAGATCCTGAACAAAACCCTACACCCTAAGCCCCAAACCCTGAACCCTAAACCCTAAAGCCGAAACCGCCAAAACCCCCAAAACCCCCAAGGCCCAAAATGCCCATACTCTAAGGTAGAAAGGCCTCTAAACCACCCCTAAGCCCTAAGCCAACCCTAAACCCCAAACCCCAAACCCCAAACCCCAAACCCCAAACCCCAAACCCCAAACCCCAAACCCCAAACCCCAAACCCCAAACCCCAAACCCCAACCCCAAACCCCAACCCCAAACCCCAAACCCCAAACCCCAAACCCCAAACCCTAAACCCTAAACCCTAAACCCAGGGTTTTTATAGGGGTTCCCAGCACCCTGGGATCGAAGTAATGTCCCATTCCCCCGCTTACCCCCTCCCGAACAAGATCACAAACGCAAGCAATCTTTCACCAGAGAACCCAACCCACCCAGACAAAGTCCACAAAGCCAGAAAGCTCTGAACCCCTCGGGTTCCGCCCCCTCCCCCCCCCCTCCCGAAAACAAAAAACAACAACACACACCCCACATCCCTGACCCCGCCTGAGTCTAAGGTTGGAACCATGGGCCCCTAGTATGGCCCCTTACCCTTGGTTATAGGGATCCGAAGTACGGGCCCGCGTTATGGTTGGTGTATATAATTAAGGGGTATATAACAAGGACCCAGATTAAAAACCCATACTTGGAAGCCTAGAACAAACAAAACCTAAACCCTTAATCCTCAGCCCTAAGCTCTATAAACCCTAAATGCCTAAACCGAAAATCCCTGAGCCCGCCTGAGGCCCACGCCCTCCTTGCCGAAGGCGCCAGCCTCTCTTCACTCTGCGAAATGCCGCCGGCGCCGGGCTGCTTCGGCTCGATGGAGAGGGGCTGAAGGTTTCGGGTTAGGGTTTAGGGCTTAGGGTTTAGGGTTTAGGGTTTAGGGTTTTGGGTTTTGGGCTCATCTTCAACCCTAGGCCCTAGACTCTAATTAAACCCTTCCACATGCCGTGCGAGACCCCAGACCTGACCCTAAACCCTAGACCCTAAATCCTAATCCCAGACCTGAACCTTAAACCCTCAACCCTAGACCCTAAACCCTAAACCCCGAAGTCCCTAAAGCCCCTAAAGCCTCCGGAAGTGCCTAAAGCTTCCAGAGGCTCCTCAAGTGCCCAAAGCCTCAAGGCCCTGAAGTCGGAAAGTCCCCATCCCTGAATCCCTTGCAGGGTTCAGGGTTTACAGTACGGTTTAGGGTTTGGGGTTTGGGGTTTGGGGTTTGGGGTTTGGGGTTTGGGGTTTAGGGTTTAGGGTTAGGGTTTTAGTTCAAGCGTTGAGGGTGTAGGGGGCAGGGTTCAAGGCCCAGGAGGAAGGTCGGGTGCAGGTTTAGGGTACAAAGGTTCCCGAGCTATTTCCTGCCCCCCCCCCCCTTTTCCAAAAACAACTAAATAATTATAAACGAATCTATAGAAAGCAGCTTCCAGTCATTTCTCCCCCTTCCAAAAGATCCCGAAAGAAAGCAGCCTTCCAAAGACAACAAAAAGAGCTGAGGCTTGGATCCACTTGCTGGGCCGATCCTGTCCTTGGCCTGGTGTGTCGTTTTTCTCTTCATGGGGGCTTTGGGTTTTCAGGGTTTAGGGGTTAGGGTTCAGGGTTTAGGGTTTAGGGTTTGGGGTTTACGGCTTCTAAAGCCACACTGCCTTAGGCGCAGGGACGGAGCCTGGAACATGCACCATGTCAGTATTGGTACAAAGACATTCTGCTTGGAGGTTCATGGCACTTGCTAACCAATTGTAACTGTACTTAACTGTACTAATAACCATGCTAGGGCACGTAAGGGGCCTATCAGTGGGTTATAGGTACAGTTTTAATTGGTTAAGAAGTACCATGAACCTCCAACGTAGGACCCAAAGTAGGCCCATATATTAAGTCTTCAGGTTCCCTCATGAGCCCCCTTGAAGCCAAAAAGATCACCCTGGTTATTGCTAGGTTTCACACTGTGCGAATTAGTTTTAATATTCATGCTTCGTGTCACTTCATTGTACTAAGTATTCTTACGAAGAGCACATGAGATACATCTAAAGAATCAAGTGAGTGAATCTAATGAGCGAACAAGTGAACAGGGAACCGGCCATATTAAGAGGTCCTTCATGGTGCGGCTACAAGACACGCACGAACTGAGCGAGAGAACACTACAAAGGCAGTGAATGCAAAGAACGCCCTACTAGTAAACCCGAAACCCTAAACCCTAAACCCTAAACCCTAAACCATGTATAATCTTGCATTTGGAGCAAGCAAGAACACCATGAACAAGGTTAAGGTTGCACGAGCCGTGCGGTAATACCATGTGATTGCAAGGTTAGGTTGTCAAAGATGCTGGACCTGGGTGAATGACTGAGCGAAACAAGCCAAAGACCAAAACAGAAGACTCATGAACTCGCTTGTCAGAATCCTCGGCCCTAGATCCTAGACTCTCAGCAGGTTGGGAGACCCCAAAAGTCCAGGGAATCCCAAAACAGGGAATCCCAGGAAGGTATATATAGAAATGGAATGATCCTTGTAGCAATTTTCCGTCTGGACACCTAACCATCTACCTTCAGTTCCTTGTTGCTTGGCTCCCGTAGGGTCTTCTTCAATTGTGGTTTTAGAGGCGTTTTCGAGTCTAGGGATTTAGTGCGGTTTAGGGTTTTAAGAGTTTAGGATTTAGGGTTAGGATTGCTTAGAGTTGAAGGTCTACGGGCTCCGGCGAGTCCAGGGTTCATAGTGCCCTTTCTGCCCAGGCCAGGCGTGAATGCGCCGCTCTGCCCTCCCGCCAAAGGAAGCGGGCTCTGGCGCATGTCGGAGAGCAAAAGGAGCTGGGACTGAATAACTGTTAAAGGCTGTTAGAGTTTCTCACTCTCTCGGCACACACACACACACACATACGCACTCAGAAATATAAATTTAAATATGCATAAAATGAGCAAATGTATGTGTATATATATATATATATGCATATATATATATATATATATACATAAGCAGTTCAAGACATCGACAACCTAAACGCTGGACCACTTTTCTCCGACTGTAGGGACTGATGGTCAAACCTGAAACCTAAGCCTGTGCACCAGCAACCTTGCTGTCTTGACGAGCCCACACAAAAGCAGACCCTAAGCCCTAAACCCTACACCCTGAACCCTGAACCCGTAAAGTGTGTTTGAAGAAAGGTGGCTCGGCTTTTGTTGAACTTCTAGGGTTCGGTGTTGGGGGTAGTAGAGGGTTTGCAACATTCAGGGTGGAAGTTGAGGGATTAGGGGTGGTGTAGGTTGGGGTTTAAGGTTTGAGCGGCTTTCGTACTGCATGCCTGGTGACCAAAGCTGTACTTAGTCCTAATTAAGCCCTAAACGCCAAACCCTACACCCTCAAACGCTTTTTCCGGGAGTGACAGCTCAGCATCCCTTGTTCGCGGCAGTGCATAGAAGCCAGCACGATGGCAGCTTCAGCTTTGGTGAGACTTTCTTGCGGACTGCTGCTTCTGGTTGGGGCCACGGCCCTTGTCCAGATGCCTCCAGCCAAGCAGGTGCAGGTTCTAGGCTGTTTCGGAGGCACGGCTCCCAATGCAACTCGGTGCGAGGGTGGCAAGTGCCACTACATGTGTGTTACTCGGTAGGCCCTTGGGACATCTTGCTATTTTCCCTTATTGGGTTTAAGAGGATCCTATTCAGGAGTATTTTTCAGAGGGTACCCTAAACCCTAAACCCTAAACCCTAAACCCTGGTTCTAAGGGCCACCCAAGGTTCGGCCCAACCTCGACGGCATGGAGCTCGTCTGCGAGGCGAACGCAACCCTTCACCAAGTGGGCGTCAGCGCCGGCGGCGTGAGCTGCTTAGTTGCAGAGTCGGTAACCTTTTAAGGGTTTAGGGTTAAGGGTTTAGGGTTAAGATTTAGGGTTTAGGGTTTAGGGTTAACCTTTTTGGGGTAATAGAATTCCCTTAGAATCCCAAAGGTTAACCTTGAATTCCCCCAGGTTGCTGGACAACTGAGGCTGGGCTTGCCAAGATCTCATCCGGTGCCCTGCAACTTGGTAGCCCAGAGGTACCCTTTACCCTTTGTTGGGTTTAGGGTTTAGGGTTTAGGGTTTAGGGTTTAGGGTTTAGGGTTTAGGGTTTAGGGTTTAGGGTTTAGGGTTTAGGGTTTAGGGTTTAGGGTTCCCTTATAAAAGTAACCACCCCACAAAAGGGTGCCCTGATTAGAATATGGTTACTGGGCTACTAAGGCGAAGCCTGCGCTGATCGGCTGCAATTGCACAGAGAAGAGCCGCTGCATCTGGGGATGCGCATACTGGGGCAGCTTGGACATGCGCTGTAACTCGAGCCGCCTGGAGTACCCGAGGCCCGGAACGATTCTGGACTGCCGCGAAGGCACAGTCCCTGAGGAGTTGCGGGGTGGCAAGGGCAACTGGGCTTGCTAGGGTGTCCATAAGTTGCCGCCTGATCTGTACAGAACTTTTGTCTACGAAGTTCTTAGGAGCTTGCTTCTCACTCGTAGCCCATGATCTCATGGCCACGTCGAGCTTGTAAAGAAGGACAGCGCTTTCTTTTTGGTTGCTGGCAGAGGGCCATGTCCACTACTTGGCAGAAGACGGAGTCCTGTACAGACCGTCTTGGTGCTGCTGGAAGACGGGCAGCTGCTGGCAACGTGATGCAACGTGCCCGATCGGGGTTTTAAGTGCGACAAGCTTCAGAAGAACCGAGTCCCTGCAATAGTTGAGGGAACGAAAAGGCTGCTCCACCAGAACGACGTCCTCTTCCTCTAAGTTGATGGCTCGCTTGAACCCTGTTACGTCCGTAGGGTCTATCTTGGTATATCATCCACAAAAAAGGGTGTTCAAACATGCCCTCAAAAGACTCTGCCCCCAACTTGAGGAACCCCGCAGAAAGGGACCCGAATTTTTGGGAATGGGAAACCCCCATACTTCCCAACCCTGAGCTCCTCATTGCAGCCGGATTCAGTAGAGGCTGAAGCTTTGCGTTGTTTATTTGTTCGGCGGCATTGCGGCACGAAATCCTGAACTGGATCCTTGACTGCTTTCAGCACACGCTGGCACCGAAACCCTAAACCCAAAGCCCAACGCCGGCGGCATCTTCGCGGCGAACCATGTTTCCGGCACTGTGCAATCCCTGCACGCCAGAACCGCACCGAAGCAAATCGGCTACTCAGCCAGGACTGTCGAGTCCCTAATCCCTACACCCCAAACCCCAAAGGGGAAACCCCCAAACCTAAACCCTGAACCCTAAGTCCTAAACCCTAAATCCTAAACCCTAAGCCCTAAACCCCGAACCCTAAGCACAGAATATGCCATCCAGAACCCCAGACTGCCAATTTTAGGCTTGATGAACCCCCAGAATCCAGGGAGTAGTATGCAAACAGACCCCCTTTCAGGAAGTATAGAAATATCCCAGGGCCCTGACCCTAAACCCTAAACCCTTTGACCCTTAGCCCTAAACCCTAGCCCTAAACCCCTAAACCCCACAAGCTCCCAAATCCTAAACCCATGTCGCTCTGCAAAGCCTCGGCCGTGTCGTGGGCCCGCTTAGGGCAGCGCTGGCGACTCGCCCACCGAGGCCTGCGGAAGGGTCTTCAGGCCACAAGGCTGGGCTTAGGGGTTCCCTAAACCCTAAACCCTAAACCCTAAACCCTAAACCCTAAACCCTAAACCCTAAACCCTAAGAGCCTGAACCTTAACCCCTATCCCCCTGACACCCTAAGCCCGGTTTAGGGTGTAGGGTTTAGGGTTTATCGGGCTGGGTGGGTTTAGGGTGTACAGCTGGCTAGGGCTTAGGCTTTCAGGGTTGCGTAGGGCTTGGGGTTTCGGGTTTAGGGTTCAGGGTTCAGGGTTTAGGGTTTAGGGAAGTTCAGAGTTTAAGGTTTGGGGGCGGGAGTAAACCTCAGAATCTCAATAGTTTTCTCTCCATCATGGGCATAATCAAAGAATAGCCCGTTTAAGGTTTACCTGGGACTCTATTAAAGACTCTATGGACCTACAGTTTAGTAGTAACTACCCATAATAAGTAGGCGTAACCCATAAAACTTCTTGGTCATGGAAGTATGGAATGTACTTTTGTTGGGAGACGCAAGAAGCATCCATCATGTTTGTCAGCTCCCACAGATGGGAAGGACAATGAGGAATGAGGATTAGTCCAGGATCTCTGTCGTATTTGTTGTCTCCTTAATTGTTCGTTGTCGCTTGGCATTTTATCCCTAAACCCTAAACCCTAAACGCTCAGCTCGAATCATGTTTCAAGGTTGAGTGCCAAGGGTCCTTGCCCTCACTGAGATACCACCCCTCTACAGTCTTAGGATTAGTGTTGCTGCCCTGAACCCGAACCCTAAACCCTAGGCCTTACGCTCTACCAGCGCCCCCCCCCCCCCCAACTACCCTTCCCCATCACTATAGGGTATATAAGCCCCTTTTGTCAAAGCATAGTTTGGTGTGTGCAGGTAGGGGGGGCTTAGGGTTTAGGGTTTAGTAGGGTGTAGGGTTAGGATTGAGTTGAACCTCGCCCATTCAGGAGGCTTCATCCACGGCTGCAGTCGTGCACGAAGGCCTTGCTTGGACGAAGCTAGGAGGTTTGGGGGAGAATTCGGGGCTGATGCCCGAGATACATCCGCGATCACTACAGGGAAGTTATGGCCAGGGCCGATTCTTGCCCAACAAACAGTAGGTGCTTGGGAGGAGCCTTGGACTTGTTGGTTGCGGGCTTCTGAGGCTTGGGGGTTTGAAGAATTGAAGAGTGTGTGTCTGTTTGTGCGTGAGGGTGGGGGCTAACAAAATGTACATCTCCAACAAAGTCGACTCCATACCCTCAACCAAATGCTCCATTCATTTCAAGCTCTGGTCTCATGGGGGTTCGGGTATGTTTTCGTACTGTGAGTATGGGTATCCCCCAAAGCAGGGGCACCCCTGCTATACCCAAATGGTCTAATCAGTGTTAGGGGAAGCCTGAAAAGGGTTAAACTATTTGTGGACCCCCCCCCCCCCCCCCCCTCCATAAGCGTTTTTTTTTTTTTTTTTGTGTGTGCGAGTGTTTTTTTTGTGTGGGGGGGGGGGGGGGGGGGGGGGGTAGTACCCGAGTTTTTCGTTGCAGGTGTCTCTCGACAGCCACACAACTGCTCAAGGCTCAGACAGCCTAAGCAGTGCAGTAACCTTTTGAGCCCGATAGGTTTAGGGCCTAAACCCCAACCTTCAACCCCAAACCCTAGACCCTAAACTCCAAACACTAAACCCTAAGCTCTTCATGATTTAGACAAGGAACACTGGATAAAGCCTTTCTCAGCTTGGAAGGAAACTTCAACAAGCTACCCTCAAGCGCGAAGTCTTGAGGCTTCAAGCATCCTCAATCCCAAACCCTCAACCTGCTTAGCTACTCTGGAGCCCTAAACCCCCTAAGAAACCCCACCCCTAAACCCTAAACCCCAAACCCTAAACCCTAAACCCTAAACCCTAAACCCTAAACCCTAAACCCTAAACCCTAAACCCCCTAAACCAATCCCGAAAACCCTGAACTGGAAGATCAAGGCACCCTTTTCTCCCTTTCTTGCGCATATTTTATGATAATCGCGCGCGAGCTTGCATTAATAATAAAATAGTGAGCAAAGAAGCGAGGAAAAGGACTGACAAGTGACCGCCCCAGATTGTACGTAATAAATCCTAGAGTTGGGGCTTCGTGACAACGAGAAAGTGGTGAATCAAGAAGGGAGTGAGCCGTGAGTCAAAAGGTGTGATTGTAAAGACCAAGACACGAAGACTGTGGAAAGAAGCCCAAAAGCTGGGCTCCTTAACAGATGCGTGTGGGTGATTCTTGCGTTTACTTGGTGGTGGGGTTTTTGAGGCGGGCTAGAAGTCAACCAGTGAGTGAACCATTAGAAGAAGACAAGTGCATGAAATACAAGTGAATGCAAATATAAGTGAACAGAGTGAAACGCATGATTTGTATGAGCGGCCCCGTGATAATATGGACTGCCATTCAAGACCTCAACGAAACCGAACAAAACCCTGCATCCCTGAACCCTATAAACCTGAGTAGGTAGGGCCGTTAAGCATAAGGATTTAAGAGTTGCTGCATCAGTCCATGTGTCAAGTGTACGTTTCATGGGTGAAGTTGTGGGTGAAGCAGATTCCACAACAGTAGAGCTAAAGTTGGCGGAGCGCATCAAACTGGAAGACTACTACAAGCCGTTCCTCCGTGAGCAATACGAGGAGGACGCTCCGAGCAAGGCCACCTGCGCAGGCCTGTGTAAAGCTTGCAAGAGTCTGGAACAGTGTCCAGACCGAAATACCTGGGTGGACCGTGACATTGCAGATGACATGCGCTGTGTGCAGCGCGCGCTGCTCGTTGAAGCAGTCTGTTTGTGTTCCAAGTGTTCAGATTCTGAACCGAGCGTGTGCAGCAAAAGAATGGGTGCTTGCGAGTGTGCTTCCAAGCGGGGATGACACAGTTTTCAGCGTCTCGGAGTGCAGGTGCTTCGCGGGCGACGATGCCGAGGCTTCCATGATGGCGAAATTGCACTTAGGGTTTAGGGTTTAGGGTTTAGGGTTTAGGGTTTAGGGTTTAGGGTTTAGGGTTTGTATGACGCCACGCAGGTCAAGGAATGGGTGGATTCCTCAAGACTCGGAAGGCCATCCTCGAGTGAGACCTTGAAGCGAGTTCTGCTGGACATTGATAAACCCCAAACCCTAAACCGTCTCTCAGGGCAGCCGCAAGAGTGCACTAAACCTTAAACCCTAAACCCAAAACCCTAAACCCTAAACCCTAAACCGTAGTTGAGGGCTCATGTCGAGTTGTGCAAGGGCACAAGGAAACAACAGAGAGTGCCAGTTGATACGTAAAGGTCCATGCCACATACCCCTAAACCCCTGAAGCCCTTGACTACGCCCTCAGGCCATGAACCTTAAAGCCGCCTAACCCCAACCTTAAGCCCGAAACCTTAAACCCTAAACCTCTTAATCCTACACCTTAAACCCTGAACCTCCAAACCCTAAACCTTAAGCTCTAAACCTCTCAACCCTAACCCCTAAAACCCTACGTCCTAAGCCCTAAACCTCTCAACCTCTCAACCTCTCAACCCTCAACCCGAAAGCCTAGAGCCTAAACCCTGAACCTTAAACCCTAATCCTCTCAACCCTAATATAAACCCTAAACCCGAAACCCCTAAAACCCTAAACCCTAAACCCTACAGCCTACACCGCTTCCTGCGACCGAGGCCCCAGCTGCAGCGACTTGGTGGCTCTTCGTGTTCGGGGCTTTGGGGTTTAAGGTATCTACGGTTTAGGGTTTAGGGTTTAGGGTTTAGGGTTTAGGGTTTAGGGTTTAGGGTTTAGGGCTGAGAGATTTAGGGTTTAGGGTTTAGGGTTATATAGGTTGCTGGTCTCTTTAAGTAGGGACTCTGCTTTACAGGGGTAGATCTCCGGGGTTCTTATTCGAGTATGCATGAACAGACAAAGAGGCCACCGGCCGTTGTAGGGTTTGTGGTTTAGGGTTAGGGTTTAGGTTTGGGGTTTGGGGTTTAGGTGTTCGGGTTTTAGGTTTTAGGTCTGAGGGGCTAGAGAGTCTAGGGGTTTGGGCGTTTAGGGCTTATTGGGCTTCGGGCGTTTAGGGGTGAGGGTTTAGCGTTGAGGGGTCTAGGCTTTTAGGGCTTAGAGGGCAGAAGGCCTTTACGGCTTTACGGGTTTTGAGGTGTAGGGGTTCAGTGTTTCAGGGGCTTCGGCGTGCAGTTCAGAGGCTTGTGCGGGTTCCGGAGTTCAACGGTTTAAGTATCCTAAGTATCCAAAATGTTGCACACACAGGCGGCCGAAGACAAACAGTTTCGCAGGTTCGTAGCCGTTCTTACTGGCCATAATCGGTAGTTTACCCGAAGCCCTAAACCCGAAACCCTAAACCCTAAACCCTAAACCCATACTCTGTCCTATGTTGAAGGCTTGTTCGCGTCGTAATCACTCCTTCTTGGAAACCAGCAGCATGCTGGACCTTCTGGTTTAGGGTTTAGGGTTTAGGGTTTAGAGTTTAGGGTTTAGGGTTTAGGGTTTAGGGTTTAGGGCTTTAGGCTCTCCACATTCCCTTTATGAAGCCCTGTGCAGGGAACTTAGATGCCAAACAACCTGCTCAGACCCAGCAAGTGAAACTCTGAAGCCCATGTCCGCTGGCCCTAAACCCTCAAAGCTCTTCATCCTGAAGGGCTCCATGTACCTAAATAGGGATTAGGGTTAGGGTTTAGGGTTTAGGGTTTTAGGGTTTAGGGTTTAGGGTTTAGGGTTTAGGGTTTAGGGTTTAGGGTTTAGGATTTAGGGCTTGGGCCTTAAAGAACCTCCTACAGAGGGACTTCGGGGCCCAAGTAGATTATAATGAGGTACATATGAGCTCTTGGTTTTAAACCCTAAACCCTAAACCCTAAACCCTAAACCCTAAACCCTAAACCCTAAACCCTAAACCCTAAACCCTAAACCCTAAACCCTAAACCCTAAACCCTAAACCCTAAACCCTAAACCCTAAACCCTAGCAGCAGCACAGGCATGATAAGCTCTATGGCGACCTGGAGGGCTTCGCGCGGGACCTCGGCGCCTGGACTGCGACCATTCCAGAGTGTGGGGTTTAGGGTTTAGGGTTTAGGGTTTCAGGGTTTCGGGGTTTAGGGTTTCAGGGTTTCGGGTTTCGGGGTTTCCGGGTTTCAGGGTTTCAGGGTTTCAGGGATTCAGGGTTTCGGGGTTGCAGGGTTTCAGGGTTTCCAGGGTGTAAGGTTGAGGCTGGTGTTGGGGTCCGGGTTTGCCTTGTCTGACATGGAAACTGAGTGCTTTCTATATGGTTGCTCCTTCTGGGGTGGGGCGCCTGGTTTCATGATAAGTGTTATTTTATTAAGAAATTTCGGTACCCAAACCCCCAAAACCCTAAACCCTTAACCTTAACCCCTTAACCCTAAACCTTAACCCCTAAACCCTAAACCCTAAACCCTAAACCCTCAACCCTCAACCGCCTCAACCCTCAACCCTAAACCCTCAACCCTTAACCCTCAACCCTAAACCCTAAACCCTAAACCCTAAACCCTAAACCCTAAACCTTAGCCCCTAAACCCCCTAACTCCTAAACCCCAAACTCTTATAGGGATCCAGACCGCGGCCTGCCGCAAGGTGCAGCGTGCCGCGTTGGGGACGGAGGCGTCGCGCCTTAGAGGGCTTGCGGGCTTCGCCCTTAAAGCCAGGCCCTAGCCCTAAACCCTAAACCCTAAACCCTAAACCCTAAACCCTAAACCCCAAACCCCAAACCCTAAACCCTAAACCCTAAACCCTAAACCCTAAACCCTAAACCTAAACCCTATGCATTTGTTCATGCCCTTTGGTCTCCGTGCGTATCGAAGGGCGAAGGCTCTAGGATGGCCCGAGCTTGGGATAATAAGGTTAGGAAACCTGAAACTCTAGGTCAGAAAAAAAGTAATTAATCCCTATATTGCCCTTAGAAGGGAGAATATATTTCTTACTTTTTTAGGGGGGGGTCTTAAGCAAATAGTAGTAAAGGCCCTAAACCCCAAGCCCAACTGCATCTCCTTTTGAGGAGAAGCCATGCAGATTTGCAGCCCTGTTGGCCGGGACAATTCAGCTATAGTCTCCTTCGGGATTACTTCTTATTCATATAAACCGTTATAAACCCCAAGAGGAATATTAACAATAGCATGTTTACTATGGTTCTAAGGGGGGGGTATAGTCAATACTGGTGCAGAATCTTTGCCCGACTCCGAACTTTCAAACCGCCAAAGCCGAAAGCCCTCAGCTACTATTTGCTTAAGAACCCCAAAAGAATAAGACAGAAATCCCTACTATTTTTCTTGTAAGGAAGAATGTTTTATTTTATTTTTTGTAAGGGTGGTTCTTAGGCAAACAGTCGTCAGATCAGTTTGCACCCCCCCCCCCCCCCCCCCCCCCCCCCCCCCCCCCCGGCCCAGTCTATGTGGCGCTGTACTGTTGCCTTAGATCCTGTGCATCACAGGCGGGCCTTTTAGCAATGCAGCCAAGGATGCTAGATCCCAAGTTACCCAACACAGGGCTTAGAAGGGGGGTTGCAAGGGGGGTATAAGGGGGTAGAAGGGGGGTATACGGGGTGTTTAGGGTTTAGGGTTCGGTGTGTGGGGCTTACAGGGCTTTAGGGCCCTAACCCGAAACCCTAAACCCTAAACCTTATACCCTAAACCCCGAACCGCATACTCCGCATGACGCGGTGTCCAGGCGCCGGCTGCTTTTTGATCTCTCGGCTCCCCGGTCGCCTTGAGTCACTCCATGAGGCGCGCCAGAGGTTGGTAGCCCAGTTTAGGGTTTAGGGTTTAGGGTTTAGGGATTAGGGTTTCCTTTTTTTTGGTTCAGGTTCCCTCATAAAGTAAGCGACCCCTAAAAACGGGGTACCCTTATTATGATCCAGAGCTTCGAGGACTTCTGATGGGTTTAGGGCTGGAGGGGTTTGGGGGGAATGTCTGCTGATGGAAAGCAGCTAACTCCGTAATTCTGTAGCCGGCAGTAGCTATGGAGAGCGCCACCATCAATGGACCCTAAATCCTAAAACCTAATTCCTAAACCCTAATCCCTCATGCCGCGCGATGCCAGGAGCTGCTGGGCAGCGCCCGCGAGTTCTTCGCGCTGCCACTCGCCCAGAAGGCGCAATCCCTGACACGCGATGTTAGCCCAGACCCACAACACCAATGCCCTAAACCCTAAGCCCTGAACCGTCAACTTAATTAATAAGCTTGGGTGTTCCCCCTTTAGGACCCAGTCCCCATGAAGGACTGTTAGTATAACGGGAGAACACGCCAACCCTAAACCCATAAATCCCAAATCGGATTTCGGAGTTCAGGGTTTAGGGTTTAGGGTTTAGGGTTTAGGGGATGCCGCCCCGAATCCTGAAGGCCTGGCTGCCCCAGCCTCTCGCATCCCGCAGCTCAGCAATGTGGGCAAATCTCTCCTGGGGCCCGTGATCAGTTGGGGTTTCGGGTTTAGGGTTTAGGGTTTAGGGTTTAGGCTTTAGGGGTTAGGGGTTAAGGTTTAGGGTTTAGGGTTTAGGGTTTAGGGTTTAGGGTTTAGGGTTTAGGGTTTAGAGATCAGGGCTTAGGGCTTAGGGTTTCGGGTTAGGGGGCGGGGAGGAGAAGTGACGACGACCCGGACCTACACGATTTTGCGTGTTGAATGTTCAGGGCTTAGGGCACCATGACAGAGCATACTTGGTACCGACAAGTCCTTTGCGGGTCCAAGTATCTATGGGAGTCTTTCAAGAATAGTGTCCTAAACAGCCCCAATACAATAAAACGCTAAACTCTACACCCTAAACCCGAAACCCCTAAACCAGGGTTCGGGGGTTTGAGGACGTGTTGTGGGAATGGGGGGGTACAGCTTCGAACTGTTGGAGTGGTTGGCGGGTGGGGGGTGGGGGGGGGGGGGGGGGGGGGGGGGGTTTGGGGTGGAGGGGTTTTGCCAAAGGAGCCCCTACCCCCTGTGCTGAACCGCCTATGGTCGATGCGGTCCTCCATGAAAAAATTGTGCACCCCCCCCCACCCCCCCGCACCCCCCACCCCCCCCCCACCCCCCCCCCCCCCACCCCCCCCCACCCCCCCACCCCCACCCCACCCCTCCCCACCCCCCCCCCCCCCCCCCCCCCCCCCCCCCCCCCCCCGGGGTTTTAAGGTTTTTGGGGGTTCCCTCCCCCAAAACCATCCAACACGCCGCCAGGGTCGACTAAACCCTGAGCCCTAAACCCTGAACCCTAACCCCTAAACCCCTAAACCCTAAACCCTCCGTCTTGGTCATGCATCAGACTCCTCCAATTGCGAGGAGCTGCTGGACTACCATCTCTCCCCAGAGTTTCGGGGCTTCATGCGCCAGGCGCGTGGCTGTCGGGGTTGCCTGCCTCTTGTTTTCCCTATCACAAGCTTACCGTGCAGAAATATACATACGTAATCGTACATGTACATATGTGTGCATATACATACATATGCACACACTTTTCTTTGGGTCATTATCGTCTACAGGCTGTTGTGCGTTTCAGGGTTTCGCTCGCAAGCGTGGTGGGTTTTTAGGGGTGCTTTCTAGGGTTTAGGAATTAGGGCTTAGGGTTCAGGGCTTAGGGCTCAGGGCTTAGGGCTTAGTACTGAACCCTTAACATGCACTTGCGGGTGGGAGGCTTGATGTCTGGGGCGACGAAGAGACCAGGTCCCAGCCTGAAGAGCTCAGAGTTTAGAAGGGCTTGATGTTTAGGACCCTCAGCCCCAAACCTGATAAGCTATGTATATATATATGTATGTATATGTATATGTAGATGTATATGTATACATATAGTAAACATAGAGATAGGTTCCTGCATACATAGGCATACTCTCTCGATGTGCATGTAATGTAATGTAATGTAATGTAATGTACTGTAATGTAACGTAATGTAATGTAATGTAATGTAATGTAATGTAATGTAATGTAATGTATGTATATGTGTATACATATACCTATATGTGTATATATATATGTTTGTTTATTCATTCATTCTCTATCAGTTTCAAGACGCATATATACATACATATCTGCGAAAGCGCGAACTGGGATCAAGCCTTTTGAAGGCTTTTGCTGGCTCTTGGGGGCCTTCCCCCTGTAAGCCTTCCCCGCGTAAGGGGCCCGTCAGGGGCCCGCAAGGGGCCTCCCCCCGTAAGGGGCCTCCCCCCGTAAGGGGGCCTCCCGCCCGTAAGGGAGCCTCCGGCCTGTAAGGGGAGGCCCACCCGTAGCTTTCCTCGCCTTTCTGGGGCAAAATGGAGGGGTGCCAAAAACCATCGATCTCAATACTAAAAAATGGTGATTTTTAACTGCGGGTACGGGCTCCCCCTTTTTAAGGGTTTTTTTTTCAAGCCTTTCAAGCACCCGGCGCCATCCCAAAGTGTGTTAAGCCTCTGATGCCCTTGGGGGAACACAAGCCCTAAACCCTAAACTCTAAACCCCTAAACCCGAACCCTGGCCCTAAACCCTAGACCCTGAACCCTGAACCCTGAACCCTAAACCCTAAACCCTAAACCCTAAACCCTAAACCCTAAACCCACCCTGGCCGGTCCACCACGGAAGGGCGCGGAGAACACGGCAGGGAAGGTGGATGAGCCAGCGTCTTGGTGCCTGAACCCTCAAGGACTGCAAGAAGGGCCCCTTACTATACTAACTATGCCTAAGGGACTTATAACCTAATTTAGAATCCTTATAACCCAATGTAGGGTCCTTATAGCTCTACTTATAACTAGGGGGGGCGGGCCCTCCTTGTAAGCACAGCCCTCAAGTCGCCAATGCTTAGGGTTTGCATAGGGTTTGGGGTTGAGGGTTTAGGGTTCATAAACCGTAAATCTCGATTAAGGACTGTTAGTATAGGCGGGAACATCCCAACATCATCCAATGAAGGGCATTGCTATTGCCATGCGCCTTCGATTGTTCTTGCCGAAGCCACAGTTCTAAGATGCCATGATGCTAAGTGAACGTCCATCATGAAACCCCACATTGGTTGTTACATTGAGTTGGCGTTGTTCAAGTGAAGCCCGAAACAGGGTTCAGGGTTGGGATGAGTCAAGGGCCTTGCTAATGAATTCAGGGCTTGTTCCCGTAAGGTTGATCCAAGCAAGGGCTTCCAATGTACATGGGTACCAGCGCACCTTGCTTAACATTACAACCGCCTTCATAGGAATATGGTCGCACTAGGAACCTACTTATTGTTGTATCAAGAAGCGCGGTGGCAGGGATCGCCACAGTTTGCAGGATCCCATCATTAAAGAATTATATATAGACCCTAAACCCTAAACCCTAAACCCTAAACCCTACACAGTTTGACAATTAATTGCATAGCAGGGAGGGTTCACGCGGGCCAAGGCGGGAGCAGATCGAGTTCGGCCGCGAGGCCAGGACCCGGGCTTTGGAGTACTATACTTTAATACATTTTCTTTGGATTTGGGTTCCCATTTTATAGCTACTTATACCTACAAAGTATATACTTTTATCCTGGGTCTACTCCAGAGGTAGGGACATACAACGCGCCCCGACATGGCAGCTGATTAGCTCAAGGGAGTAAGACTCACACCCCTAAGGTTGTACCCCTAAAGGTTCCCCTGAATATACCCCGAATATGGCCCTTTTATATTCTTTTGGGGATCTTCTGGGTTCAAGGGAGTAAGACTCGTAATTATCAGGTTGTACTTTGGGTCTTAGTTCCGGGAAGGTTGCAGGACCCAAGAGCCTCAGGCTCTCTGAACCCCGCTCGCAAGAACCCTAAACCCTAAACCCTAAACCCTAAACCCTAAAGCTCATGGCTGCAGGAGCCACGGCCGCCCCGAAGTTCGGAGGCCTGGCTTTGTTGGGCGTCATGTGGGGGGGGGGGGATAAGGGGGGGGGGGGGGGTTTGGGTTTGGGGTTTAGGGTTTGGGGTTTGGGGTTAAGGGTTCAGGGGTTGTCAAGGTAGGGTTTGCAGGTAGCCCAAATTCAGCCCGAATACGCCTGAATTGCGGAGTTTACTTGGCACATGTCATAATATGCCAAAAGCCGAGGAGCAGACCATTCGTTTAGTTACTCTGTGAGGCACCTTCCTTCACTGACGGATGCCTTGCTCACCTCCCGCCCCTGCTCAAGGTTCCCCACAGTGACAGTTGATTGTGTTCCGCCTAGGGGGTGGTGGGGGGCGGGGAGAAGGGGCGTCCGGGTTGGGGGTTTGGGGGTTTTAGGGGTTTGGAGCTTGGGATTAAGGATTCGGACTGTGAGGGCTCCAGGTTCGGCAGGAGGTTTTCGTGGCCTGAGGAGTTGGATCTGACCCTTCGCCCGCATTTTGTCTCGTTCATGGTCGCCCGCCCACATTCCCCCTCCCCCCCCCCCAACCCCCACCACCCCCTGCTATACCACTAATTCTGGAAAAAAACAGAGTCATGATTGTACGATATACCCTTTGGTTCAAAAAACGGTTCTGTATGACTCACAGGGAATAAGCGTAATGCTTCTTGGTGTTTAGAGGTTCCAACCCTTGCTTCAGGAGCCGTTTACCCTCTACAATCGCTTGAGAGGCCTCCGAGGGATTCAGCGTCTGCTGACAGGGCTCAGGGTTTAGGGTGTAGGGTGTATCATAGTTCGGAAAACCCCCCCCCCCCCCAACAACCCCCCCCCCCAAACTTGGGAAATGCATGGTTTTATTAGCTTGCTATTAGACCGCTAATAGCTGCTGTTAGTCAGGGACCATGTCGCCGCTATTAGCTGCTATTAGCTGTCTAGATGAGAGAGCCGATGCTGCTGAACGCTATTAGCCAGCTATTAGTCTCCCCTCCTTATTGCTGCTGATGTCAGCTCGAGCTGGAACATGTCTGCTCCCAAGCCCTCCAGCAGCTTTCCGCTGAAAGATGTCTGAGGCTTGACTGAATGGTTTTACGAGAGTCCATGTTCAGATTGATTCTGTCGTGCCCGAAAAGACATGACAGAGCATGGCCCGTTGCTTAGGTGTCGTAGCTGAGATCACAGTATGGCTGCCAGCAGATCATCGCAAAGCAAGCACGCCTTGTCATTGGGCGGGCTATGAAGTGTTTGGCAAGCTTGTGCGCACGAATGACGCAGATGTCGTTCGGAGCCGCTTTGCTGCCGCAATCGGGAGTATTACAGATTGGCACCGAAAACTTTGGCCAGGAGTGTAGGGTTTAGGGTTTGCAAAAATTCTGGTTTCAGTAGTTTTGAGGCTTGGTGGGGCGGGCAGCAGAGTGCGGGGTGGGGGTGGGGGGGGAGGGGGCGTAACTTTCCTGGCGGATGAGACGGAACAAATTCGGATTGTCGAGGTTCATAGGACCATGCAACGTTGTAAGAACAGGGCTTTGTTGAAGAACGGGCTTGAGGATTGTCTTTGTAAACCCTAGACCCTTAACCCTAGACCCTAGACCCTAGACCCCAAACCCCAAACCCCAAACCCTAAACCCTTAACCCTAAACCCTAAACCCTTAACCCTTTAACCCGTTAAACCCTAAACCCTAAACCCCCGAATCAAAGTCCAAGCTGCAACTCTGGAAGCTCGAGTTCTCTCCCCCTAGGGAATCTTGAGCTGCAACCCTAAACCCTAAACCTTTAACCCCTAAACCCCCAAACCTGAACCCTCAATCCCTAAACCCCAAGCCCGAACTCCTGAGGACCTTTACCCTAAACCCTGAAGCCCGTTTTAAATTTTTCTAAACCCTAGACTTCCCGCCCCCCAAACCTCACCATGAATCCTACCTCCACATTTCCAGGTATCTTACGTGATCCCGAAGCCCCAAACCCTAGCTGAAGCCTAAACCCAACACCCTATACACCCCTATACACCCCTAGACCCCTACAAGGAGGGGCCCCCTAGTTATCAGTCTAAATTGGGTTATAAGGATCCTAAATTAGGTTATAAGGCCCCTAACTATAGTTAGTATACTAAGGGGCCCCCTTCTTGTAAACTCTAAGCCCCGTTTAAGTCCCAAACCTAGACCCCCACCCCTAAACTCTAAGCCCCAAACTGCATGGCAGGACCGAACCTCTGGCCGGAGCAGCCAACGACGCTGCGTCCGCTGATTACATCCTGGCCGCGGCCCCGATTGTTGGTTTAGGGTTCAGGGTTCCGGGTTTAGGGTTCAGGGTTTAGGGTTTAGGGTTTAGGGTGTGTTGGTGGGGGCATTTGGCTTTAAGGGTTTTGGGGGTTTAAGGGATTACAGGTGGTGTAGGGGTTGCAGGGGGTTAGGCAGACCCTAAACCCTAAATCTGCCTGAAACCCCAAACCCTAAATAAGCCCGAAACACCAAACCCTAAACACTAAGCCTTAAACCCTAAATCCCAAACCCCAAACCCCAAACCCTAAATTAAACCCTAAACCCTAAGCGCCAAACCCTTGTATGAAGCCGTCTTCTCCCAGGCTGGGTGAGATGGAGGACACTGGGTGGTGGGGGGGGGTTTGGTTGGAGATTTGGTCCAAAGCAAGGTTTGAGGTTTAGGGCTTGCGGGTTTAGGGTTTGATGGTTTAGGGTTTGAGGGGTTAGGTTTTAGGGTTTGAGGTTTGAGGGTGGTTTAGGGCTTAGGGTTTAGGATGTGAGGGTTTAGGGTTTGAAGGTTTAGAGGTGTTGTGGTTTTAGGGGCTTGGGGGGTTCGGCGTTTTGTTTAGGAATCGGGTTTGGGATGTTCCCCCTTACACTAACATAACAGCGCTTTATAGAGACATCGTACCCCCCCATTATACTCCCTATTCAGGACTGTTAGTATAAGGGGCAACATCCCAACATCGGGTTTAGGCAGAAGTTTCTGGAGGAGCTTTCGCGACAGCTCACGCGTGCGATCGCTTTGTCCCTCGGCCGGGCTCTCAGTGGCAACGGGTGGAGTGACCGACTGGCGCTTGCCTAAATGTTGGCTTGGTAGCACAGTGGTACGTACCCCTTTGTTATACATTGTTTTTAATTCAAGGTTCCCTTATACAGTAACCACCCAAAAAACGGTGCCCTTATTCTAAGATGGTTACTGGGCTTCCAAGTTAGGGTTTATACCTCGTTTAAAGATCCTCTAAGGGCCATATTTGGAGTATTGTAAGGGGAACCTCTTAGGGGCGCAACCTTAGGGGTACGAGTCTTAGTCCCTTGATGAAAACCCTCACCACCCAAATCCCAAAGCATAAATCAAAACGGGATGTTGTTTTTCTATCCCGCTGATGAGCAATGCCATTGTTGCTCCAAGCTTGTACATTCCTCCGTTGAACCACGACCCGAGGTCTCTACCACATCTGCGATTTGGTGGGGAAGAACTTACAAGACCAACCGGAATCGGTCAATCAGTTTTCTATGCGATGAGACCACTGGCCCCCGAGATGGAGGGACCTTCTGTAGCCTTCAAGCTCACCATCGGCCTTAGGAGCAAAGCCTGCTCGGAAACCTGGGAAGCACTACTGGCCCATGGGGAATGCGGCGCTTGCGATCATGTCCACATGAAGCTGAAGTTGCTGAAGCAACCTATCCTGACATATTCCTCGCTATCAATGCTTCGCTGCAGGGTGTCTTGAAATTCTGAAGCACGCGTATAAAAGGTGACATTCATATGAGTGCACAACCCTGAAGTCCTGAAGCTTTCTAACATGTATATAGACTCTAAGTCTAGCAGCGTCCTAAATCCTCAAGTTTGCATAAACCCTAACTCCTAAGCCTACAGCGTGTTTCTAAGACCCCCCCCCCCCAACCCTGCCGAACTTGTACAAACTCTGAACGCAGACGCAAAAGCTACATAAACCCTAGCCTGAACCCTAGACCCTAGACCCGACCCACAAAAACACCTTCAGCAACACACAAAAAAGAAGGTCTGGACGCGAATGCCTTGGACAGCCAGTTCCGCGAGCCGCATGTACAGGCGGAGTAGTTCGTCGAGTGCCTAGGATTAAGGGGTTTAGGGCTTAGGGCTAGGGTTTAGGATTTGGGGTTAGGGTTTAGGGGTTAGGCTTTAGGTGTTTCCCAACAGTAGGGCCCAGATCGTACACCCTTTATTTCTGCGGGGCGGGGGGGGGGGGGAGGGGCTCTTCAAGCAGTACTGTATGTTAAGGAATTGAGGAACGGAAGGCCCTAAACCACCCTTCGTTTAGAAGTGGCCTTATAGGGCTCGATTTTTTTTTCAGGCGCATGAGGTCTTCAAAAGGTAACAGGGCGAAAAGGTGTCAGTAGGGAAGCTTGACATCCAAACCCCTAACCCCTGAGCTTTTTGCTGTTTCTTTTGGTTTTAGTGGTTTGGGTTAACCCCTGAACTTTTTGCCATTTTGGGTTTCTTTTTGGGGTTTTGGGTTTTAGGGTTTGGGGGGTTTCAGCAATTCGGAGCGAGATGCGAACTTCTTCCTCACTCCACAATATCCGGTGGCGGAGTTCGAAGGCTTCAGGGAGCCGGTTGTTGGAATTGGAGTTGCTTCGGCTACTGCGCTCTTGGTTCACATTGCTATTTGTGCTGGACCACCTCCGAACGCGATGCTGGTCTCGCAGCCTGATGGGCTGGATGCGGGCTGCGACCCGACTGGATCGTGCCGGCGCAGTTGCGCTTGAACGCTGGCAACTTCGGGCTATGCCGCAGGGATTTACTCGTCGCTTTGGGGCCCACGGGTTAGGATTCTCCGGAATTGTCCCCCCCCCACCGGACGCACAAATAGGGTTCCTATCTGCCTACGACACGGTGTTCAGGGTCTAAGGTAGTTACAACCTAAACATTAAAACCCTAAACCCCTAAACCCGAAGCTCTAAGCCATACCTTATAGAATTTCTTGGACACCCCTAAACCCTAAACCCTAAACTCCCTTTCGCACCCAAAGGTTCACCTTGTGTTCTTTTAGAGTTCTCAGGCAGTGAGGATGGACTGGCGCTTGAGGATCCAAGCTTGGAGGGGGTGGGGTTAGGGTTTAGGGGTTTGGGGTTTAGGGTTTATTAGGGTTTAGGTGTTTTTGGGCGTTTTAGGGGGGCCTTCAGCCTAGGGTATCACGTGCTTTTCGGGTTTGGGGCTAGAGGGTTTTTAGGCCTTTAGCGTTAGCCGAGCCCCAGTAACCAGGCAAAGTTGGTTCACTATCCGACAGCGGCCAAAGACGCGGAAGGCCTCAAATGCGGGGGCTGCGAGGCTTACAGGGCTTAGGGTTTGCTTGGAGGTTCATGGTACTTATTCACCAATTACAACTGTAACTTTGACCATCTTAGGGCACTTAAGGGGGTTAGAAGTGGGCTATAAGTACAGTCATATGTTTTTTCTGAATAAGTACCATGAACCCCCAAGTGTGGCTCAGGCGTGTAATAGTCCCGTACCTTTGGCGGCACCTAACAGCCCTATAGAAGTTTTACTGCAAGTGGTCACCATGCCCAGATGAATCCCCAAAACTTTTTGTGACAACTTCAACTAAAAAAGCAGACTCGCTTCATTATTCACTTTCACCGTGCCCGCCTGTCCAAAGCCGAAACTCCCCTCCCCCCACCGCTCCACAAGCCCCTCCACACCCGCCCCTAAACCCGAAACCCTAAACCTGAACCCCTAAACCGCGCCAACCCTGCAACCCCAAAACCTAACAACCCTGAAGCCCTAAACCCTGAACCCTGAAACCCTGAAACCCTAAAACCCTAAACCCCTAAACCCCTAAACCCTAAACCCTAAACCCCTAAACCCCTAAACCCTAAACCCTAAACCCCCTTTTTTAGAGGTGAGCATCTGGGCGTGGGCCCCCACAGCGACTCGGGATTCCTCACGCTACTGCTGCAGGTCGGTTTCCTTAGGGTTTGGGGGTTTAGGGTTTAGGGTTTAGGGTTTAGGGTTTAGGGTTTAGGGTTTAGGGTTTAGGGTTTAGGCTTCAGGGTTCAGGGTTCAGGGTTCAGGGTTTAGGGTTTGGGGTTTAGGCTTCAGGGTTTAGGGTTTAGGGATGTTGCCGGGCGTTGTTGGGTGGTGTATAGAATCCCTAGATGGTCCCTAAACCCCAACCCTAGACTCTAAACCCTAAACCCAAACCCCTAAACCCTAAGCCCTAATTTGAACCTTCTCGGGCAACACGCTTTGTTCACGTGATTATATACGTCCTTGATCAACATCCCCGGAGCTCCCACTTGGAAAAAACCAAACTTACCTCTGTGTAGATCCTAATAAAGGCTTTAGAGGAGCAACCTGTGTTCTTTACCGTGGTTTTTGGAGCTCCGAAGCTTAGCTCCTATTTGCTTAAGAACAACCCCAAAAACACAAAATTTGCTTCCTTACTTGGCCATTCCAGGGATTATTGTCTGCTTTTTTTGTGGGGGTGGGGGGTTCTTTTAGCAAATAGTACCCTAAGGGTCCATGTACCTACATAGTACATACTAGGGCCCTAACGCTACTATATTGGAACGCCTTTAAGGCCCAAGTATAATATATAGGTACATGGACCTTGAGGGGTAGCTGAGAAGGACTCCCTAAACCCGAAACCCGAAACTCGAAACCCGAAACCCTAAACCCTAAACCCTAAATCCTAAACCCTAAACCCTAAACCCTAACCCTAATTCTTTAAGCAAAAAGCAGTTAAGCAAGGACTCCAGCGGCGGCCTCGACTTCTTAGATGCAAGCGGAGGCGCCCATACTAAGGGACCATGTAACTACACTACTGTAAGAGTTCAAGCGTGTAGGGTTGGCTTCAGGGCTTATGGCTTCGGATTCCTCAGGCTCTCCCTTTTCTATGTTACCCCCCCCCCCCCCCATATCTGAAATATTTAGGTTGCGCCCCCCCCCCCCCCCCCAAAACAAAAAAAAAAAAAACTAGCCATGATAGACACACCGAAATCAGGCAGTACTCCGTGGACTTTTTCTGTGAGGGTTCAGGTGATATGGGGAATAAGTAGGATCTACCTGGACCCCCAAAGCATGTAAGCAAATATTGCCCCAAACCCAAACAAGGACCATGATGTTGCATACTTTGGTAGCCTGTTGTCACGGGCTACACACACCCCCTTGTGTTGGTACCCTTTTGTCCATTTTGGATGTTGGCCGCCTAAACAAGAGTCCTTAACCACCACCAAAATTAACAAGGGTGCCCTTATTGTAATTTGGTTATTGGGACTTTTCTGGGCGCTACAGAGCCTCTTGGCGCTATTGAGCCTTTCTTATGGGTTTGAAGGCTTCGGGTTCAGGGTTTTTTCGGTGTCCTAGGAAACCCCAAACCCCAAACCCTAAACCCTCAACCCTCAACCCTCAACCCTCAACCCTCAACCCTCAACCCTCAACCCTCAACCCTCAACCCTCAACCCATACCCCATGTCTCCACACTCACTGAGAGAGGCTGGATTGAAGCAACACCGCAGCCCGCATCCTTGGTCTGCAACCTGGGAGAGGCCACAGGGATTTACGGAGAAGCCAAACTAAACCCTAAACCCTAAACCCTAAACCCTAAACCCTAAACCCTAAACCCTAAACCCTAAACCCTAAGCCCTAAACCCTAAACCCTCTTTTTCTACAGATGGTTTTTGGGGTTTTAGGGTTTCGGGTTTAGGGTTTAGGGGTAGGGGTTTAGGGTTTGCGGGTTTTTGCGGTTTTCCTGGGGCTCTATGTACCTACAGTTTTACTAGTAGCTACTCAGTAACTACCCTTGAATCGTGGGTATCACCCAAACATTCAAACCCGAAGCCCGACGCCCTACATCTTAAGCCTTAAGCCTTAAACCCTCACCCTAAACCCTTGATCCGCAGGTACTCAGTTTTTGTATAGGGCTAGGGGATGTTTAGGGTTTTGCTGTCCTAAACCCTGGACCCTAAACCCTAAACCCTAAACCGCAAGTGAGCGGTAGTGTACCTGGGGTGTGGGTCTTTGCTCGTTCGATGGCTGCAAGGAAGTGAACCGCGGTGGTGCCCTCTTTCTCTTTTCGGTCTAGGGTTTAGGGCTTAGGGTTTAGGGTTTATAGGGTTTAGGCTTCCCTTGCAAGCCCCATGAGGCAAAGGCAGTTGGCAACCAAGCCGAAGTGCTTAGGTTTGCACCCTGAAACTGCCCCCTCTCCCCCCACCCCAACTGGTTTAGGGTTTAGGGTTTAGGGTTTAGGGTTCAGGGAAGCAAGACCCCAAACCCCGCCTAACTACCCTACCCTACCCCTCCCCGTAGGCCTCAACTTCCTAAGCGCCACAAGACTCCCCAAGCTCCTGAGGGAGGATCCCGGCAAGATTGTATTATTCCTATTCTTCTTCTTATGATGAATATTATTATTGGTTTATGGTTATTTGTTATGATTATTGCTACTGTTATTATGACTATTTTTTATGAATATTTATTGTTATTATCATTATTATTCTTATCATGCCGCTAGTGGAAGAGGACCTCGCTTGTTTCAGGGCAGGACCCTGGGCTTCCCAAGCGAGCGCAAGCATGCGAGGGTGGCTTAGGGTTTAGGGTTTAGGGTTTAGGGTTTAGGGTTTAGGGTTTAGGGTTTAGGGTTTAGGGTTTAGGCTTTTTTCCAGGCCTGGCCGGGCACGTCCCTTGGGCGTGGGCCGTGGGCGGGATATCGGACGCCAGAGCCGCGGGCCGACACAAAGAAGCCCACGCTAGAAGCCTTCTGCTTCTAGCAGCTGCAGACCAAGCGCTTCTATAGACGGCGGGGTCGTGGATTCTGGGCTCGGGGTTTTGCCTCGAACCGGAATTCGCCCAAGCCCTGGAATCCCGGAACCCCTACCTCCTGAACCCTATCCCCGAACCCCTAAACCCGAAACCCTAAGGATGCTATAAACCCTAAACCCTAAACCCTAAACACTAAACCCAGAGCCCAGAAAGCCCTGAACCTGATCCACTCAGCGGCAAGGTGGTCCAGCTGATCACTGGCGGCCTCTACCCGGCCACGGCGCGGTCTTTGCTTTCTCGCGACACGTATTATTATATTGGGGGGGTTTACGATATTGGAGTTACCTTATTGGGGTTCTTCTTGTAAGGGAATCCTGTAATCGGGGTCATTTTTAGGGGTCCCCTGTTCTCGTAAAGCCCCATTGGAGCTCAGAACTCTTCAGGCGGAGCCCCTAGCCCACCTGCAATCATGACCCAAAAGTCGCTTTGTGATAGTCGTAGAGTTTGTTTGGTTGGGGTACCCGTTTCAATATTGGAGTAGGTCCACGCTGTATAGCACAGCCAGAGTATGCAGTTGCAATAGTCAAGTCCAGGTGGAGACGAGGCCCGGACCAAAAAGAACTCGTCCTTGAACTTTCCCTAGCTTCGGCAAGAATGTATATGAGGCACCGCCAAGGGCCTTCATATGACAAGAAACCTACCCCTTCTCCTCAATCCTCACCCCTCAATATGCAGCCCTAAACCCTAAGCCCTAAACCCTAAACCCTAAACCCTAAACCCTAAACCCTAAACCCTAAACCCTAAAGTTCAAGTTTAGCTTGGCTTACCGGCAGCGGAGTCGCCTCTTACGAGTCCTTGGGGTTCAGGGTTTAATCCTGAGGGTCCATGGTTTGCCGGGTTTAGAGTTTAGAGTTTAGGGTTTAGGGTTTAGGGTTAGGTCCCCCCCCCCCCGAAAGGGTTGATGGTTTTGGTTTCATTTCAATCTTCTTTCAAGCAATCACGAGGATGCTTGGGGCAGACGTGGCTACACACTTGAGCTTCAGGGCTTAGGTCTTAGGGTTTAGGTCTTAGGGTTTAGGGTTTAGGGTGTAAAGTGCAGTCTTGAAGCACTGAAGCCACACCCTTTGGGTCACAACATCCGGGGGTATAGGGTTTAGAGTTTAGGGTTTGGGGTTTAGGGTTTAGAGTTTTGGGTTTAGTAGACCCTATAAACCCCTTGCTACTTGGGCAGGTTCACCGCGTGCGCAGGCCCTCGGTGTGACACCCGGCTTTGGGGAGTTTGGAGGTGTCTTAGGGTTTCAGGTTTCTGGCCCTAAACTCCAGCTAGGGTTTAGGCCTGAGAGTTCAGGGTTTAGCGTTTAGGGCTTGAGGTTCAGGATTTTGTGCAAACTTGAATCCCCTAAATCTCTAAACTCCCGGATTGGCTGAAGCCCTATAGCCCTAGACTCTGTCTAGGGTAAACCCTAAACCCTTAACCCCCAAACCCCTAATCCCTGAGCCCGAAATGCCTGGTACTTGGAGGTTCATTGTACTTACTATCCAATTATGATTATAACTGTTATAACCCACTTGTAAGTCCCTTAAGTGCCCTAATATGGTTACAAGTACAGTTAGAAGTACAGTTATAATTGGTTAGTAAGGCCTAAACTCTAAACCCTAAGCCCTAAGCCCTATCAGTACAGTCATAATTGGTTAATAAGTACCTTGAACCTCCAAGCAGAGGTGTCCCATGATATCCCAGGTCGCGGGACGGCTCTCGGCGCCCTTCTTTTGGAACCCCTCCCTGGATGTCCAGGCAGCATGCGGTTTTCGGTGAGGTTTATGTATTAGGGTTTAGGGTTTAGGGTTTAGGGTTGGCGCTTACATGACATCCTCATATTTTCTCTACATAGGTAGATGCGTGTAGACATACGGATGTGTGTTGCAGAGCGACTTTTGGTAGGTTCGGTCAGGGGTTAGGCGTCAGGCTTCTGCTCCGGGTTTGTGCTCCGGGTTTCTAGGCCGGCATTGGGCATCGGAGGCTGACGAATGTAGAGCTCTTTGGGGTTCTGGCGGGGATCAGGGTGCAACCCTAGACCCTAAACCCTAAAAAAGACCCTACACCCGAAACCCTGAACCCTAAAACCGAGGGCTTAGGGCTGAGGGTTGCCCCAGTATCGTTCCAGCACCTTGCAACTTTTCGCGGCCCACGGAAAGGAGCACGACATCACCACTATACCCTACACCCTAAACCCTAAACCCTAAACCCTAAACCCTAACCCTAAACCCTAAACTCTAAACTCCCAAGATCGCCCTGAGCCCCTACGCCTCGAATCCCTACACCTCAGATTTTCGCAGTGACCTACAAGCCTGAAATCCTAAACCTTGACTCCTGTGCCATAAACCGTGGAGAGCCCTACTGTAAATCCTCAACCCACCACGCCTTGGGGCAGTTCGCTTTCGCCAAAGTCCCTTCAACACGATGCCAGAAGACCCTCACTTCAGGGTTTCGGGTTTAGGGGTTACCTAGAAACCTAAAGCTGTAGAATTGAGACCGTAAGCTGTACAAACGCAGACCCTTTAACACAGCAGTCTCACTCGGCGGGATCTCTGGGTTGAATGCCTTGGGGGCAGTTCTTAGGCCAGGTGGGGGGGGTGGGGGGCGGGTCATTCCCGTACCTCAGCACGTCTCATGGGTTTCAGCATCGCGAACGCATCTGTGTACATGAGAGGTCTCGGGTTTGGGGTTTAGGGTTTAGGGTTTCGGGTTTAGGGTGTAAGGTTTAGGGTTTAGGGTTTCAGGGGTCTCCTTCCAGAGGTTCAGCCGCTGGCGATCGCCGGGAAGATGCCCTCCTTGACCGGCAGGCCTCCCCAGTCCAGATTGGGGTTTGGGGTTTGGGGTTTGGGGTTTGGGGTTTAGGGTTTAGGGTTGGGGTTTAGGGTCTTCCTGGCTTCGCGACGGAAAGCGCTTTGTTTCGTTCTGTTTGCTGCTGATGTTGAGCATGACTGCGGACAGGAGCAGGTTCATGCCGTTTCATACCTCGAAGATTCGAGACTATGTCAGAGAGAGAGAGGGAGAAGAGAATTCTTGAAAGGAGAAAGAAAGAAAGAGCAGGATAGAAAGAAAGATACACTGACGCAAACAAGCAAAAAACTCAGTTGCCATCCCAATAGACAAACCCGGATTGCTCCTTGGTGGTTGAGGAGGAATGGTGTTTCGGCGGAAGAGAGGTGGGTTTTAGGGTGAAGGGTTTTAGGATTCCAGGGTTTAGGATTAGGGTTCTGGTGGTGCTTTCGCACAGTGCTCTGTTTTTTTCTCTGTGGGTAGGATCCCGTTTGAACTTAATTTCAACCACTAAGGGTGCTGTTTGTCCTGTTGCGGGTTTACCAGGAACCCGGCTTCCACAAACCCCCAACCCCAAAGCCTAAGTAAACCCTAAACCCTCAACCCGAAACCCTAGACCCTAAACCCTAAACCCTAAACCCTCCTTCGAACCCCAAAGCCGTTCACCTGCGAGGCCTCTGGCATCGCAAAACCGGATGCTGCAGCGCCGACCTCAGTGCAAGGATCCAACGTGGTAGTGGAGGCAGGGTTTAGGGTTTAGGGTTTAGGGTTTAGGGTTTAGGGTTTAGGGTTTAGGGTTTAGGGTTTAGGGTTTGAGGCTTCAGTGCAAGGATCCGAGGCGGTAGTGGAGGCCAGGTAAGGGTCTGGAGGTTTCGGGTTTGAGGGTCTAGCGATTCAGCGTTTAGAACGGTTTAGGGGTTCAGGGGTTTAGAGTTTAGGGGTTTAGGTTTGGGCGTTCAGGTTTACAGGCTTTAGGGGTGTATGAGTACGGGTCCACCACGCTTATGGTACCAGGCTCTTTCAGTAGTGCTAGTGGCACAGGCGCAGGGGCTCAACTGGCAGATGGCCACGGACCATCAGTGCGCAGTGTAAGAAAAAAGTTTCCTGGTCGACCTAAGCCAAAGCCCTAAAACCCATTTCGACTCAGGTCCTACGGCATGCGCATCTGGCATGGCTTACAGCGATCGGGATCCTGCATGTGTCCTTCCTCTTGAAGCCAGAAACAGACCTAAGCAGCACCCTCTAGACCCCGAAAACCCTGAAACCCTGATCACCATCGAGGCCGCAAGACCCCAAAAACCCTGAACCGCAAAGTTGGGTTTAGGGTTTAGGGTTTTAGGGTTTAGGGTTTAGGGTTTAGGGTTTAGGGTTTAGGGTTTAGGGTTTAGGGTTTAGGGTTTAGGGTTTAGGGTCTAGCGTTTAGGAACCAAACCTTCAAACCTTTTGGATCCTGATAAACATGCCTGAACCCTTGTTGCCAGCAGAGCTGTCTTTGCCAGGAATGCCTTCAAGTCCCTGGCACGTAGCCACCCAGCTGTTCTTGCGAGGCTTTGCGGGAGGGTTTAGGGTTTAGGGTTAGGGTTTAGGTTTTAGGGATTAGGGTTTAGGGTTTAGGGTGTAGAGTTTAGGGTTTAGGGTTTAGGGTTCAGGGCCGTTTAGGGTTTAGGGCCGTTTAGGGTTTAGTGTTTAGGGTTTAGGATTTAGGGATCTTTTGGGTTTTCTTGTGGTTTAGGGAGCATGAACACGACTGCTTTCATTGTGGTGAAAGGGGTGGGGGCATGGTTAACCCAAACCCCAAACCTTAAGCCCCAAACTCCAAACCGTGGGCTTTCCCTAATTCTTAAACCCATATACGCCTTAAGCCCTACAAAAGCCTATCCCAAGCCCTGCCTCTACGCACGAAACCTACAATCTATATTCCGCTTCCCGCGTTTGCTCGGCAGATGGGCTTTGGGATCGAGATAGGAGTTGTTAACCCGAAGCCCTTACTAACCCCTAAACCTCGACCAAATATCCCAAACCCCAAACCCCAAACCCCAAACCCTAAACCCTAAACCCTAAACCCTAAACCCTAAACCCTAAACCCGCCCGCCACCCCTCTCATCTCTGTTGGGGTAGGCGGGCGCAGTCGAGCGCTCAGCGAGACCACGGCAGGCTCTGCTAGGCTGCAGAGCCTGCCAGGCACACTCCTGAGAGGGTCGCCTAACTAGAGTCGCCTAGCTCGTCTCAGATATATATTAGAACCCTAAACCCCAGGAGGGGGGGGATCCTTTTTCAATTCCTGGCAACCTCTGGCCCTGGCCCTGGCACTGGCACTGGCCCCGACCGGCCCGGACCCTGGTCCTGGCCTGGCCGCCCTAGCCCTGACCCTAGCCCTGGCCTGGCCCTCCTTGGCCACCTGCTGGCCCTGGCCCTGGCCCTCCTGGCCCTGACCTGACCCTGCCTTGCCTGGCCCTGGCCCTGGCCCTGGTCCTGTGGCCCTGACCCTGGCCCTGGCCCTGGTGTTGGCCCTGGTTTTGGCCCTGGCCCTGGCCCTCGGCCCTGGCCCTGGCCCTGGCCCTGCTGGCCCTGGCCACTGGCCCTGGCCCTGGCCCTGGCCCTGCTGCCCTGCTGGCCCTGCTGGCCCTGCTCTGCTGGCCCTGCTGGCCCTGCTCGCTGGCCCTGCTGGTCCTGCTGGCCCTGCTGGCCCTGCTGGCCCTGCTGGCCCTGCTGGCCCTGCTGGCCCTGCTGCTGGCCCTGCTGGCCCTGCTGGCCCTGCTGGCCGGCCCTCCTGGCCCTCCTGGCCCTGCTGAGCTGACAGGAAGCCCTCTGAAAGGTCCGACCCCTCGCTCTGACCGCTTTAGTGAGTTTCGTTCTCTGGCCAAGTGAACTTCGGCGTGGGGGGGGGGGGTTCTTGCAAAACCTGCAGACTCTTCACGCCCTGAATTTTCTGTGAGAGGGCCCTTCGGCCCACACCGTCCCCTGCGCAAAACCTGAAGGGGGGGGATCCTTTGCCTTGTGCCCCCGAGTGACCTCCGAAGTCAAGGGACACCCTTGGCACCCCCTCAAAGTAGTCCCAGGCAGTGCTCGACATGCTGCCTTCTGGCCCCAGATGATCTCCGACTTCCTAGTGTCCCAATCAGCCACTGTTCCCAAGTGACCCCCCCAAGAAATCGCCAACAGCTCGCCTCAAGTTCGGCAAGTGTTCACGACTCGCACATATCCCAAGCTTTCGCAGTGTTTTATCTTAGTGTGCTCTGAACATGTTCGATGTGTGAGATTTGAATGGCTGGCTTGGCTTTGGCTGGCTCCGGTTTGGTTTCGTGATGAGTATTGTTTGGGTGGCCTCGGGGTGGGCATGTCTTCACACTTTTGCGTTCAGCTGACCAATGCTACACCCTAAACCCTAAACCCTAAACCCCTAGAGGCACCTATGGCCCTGAACCCTGAACCCCATTTTAAGAATACCTACAATGAAAACCCCATATGCCCACCCCTCCCACAGCGTTGCATCCGACGCCTGCGGGAGATATCTCCGACTGCTGGGCTTGAGGGCTTTAGGGGGTTAGGGGGTTTAGGGGTTTAATCCGAGCACCTGTTTAATTGGGGGGGCCCCCCCCCGCCACAATAAGGAAGGCAGGGTTCCGCAATAGTTGGACCATGGCCCCGTATGGTTTCTCTACTAAAAAACAATATGATTGAGCGTGCTCGGTAAGATTAGAGTCACGAAGTGCTCATCCCTGACGCTGTCTCATACTCAAGTGCATGACGAGTTAGGTCTGCCATGAAGTTAGAAGCTCTGCTGCTGAAACTGGTTAGCCGTATCTTGGAAGTGGGGTTCAAGGAACCTTACGAAAAGTTCTCTTGGGCAAGGGGTCAGACAGCTGTGACGAAGGAGTGCCATTGCATCTGTGATTGCCAGTGCAGTGACGCATTGAATCCGATTTTATTGCTGCTTGCACTGATTTGCCCTGCGATCAACCTTGTCTGCTTCTGCAGAAGACGCGGCTTTGTGACAGCAGAGCAGAGTCATGACAACCCACGACGGCGTGGCCGAGGACTTGTTACAATGCCTTCCAGGTGACCGAGTAGCTGTTTTCTACAGTGACGATACTTACTGGCATGAGCGAGTCTTGATCTGGAAGGCGAGTGACACTTCTTGGTATGTTTTGACTCCTGACATGGACCTTTATGAAGAGAGCTTTACATTGGTTGGCGACGACGGTCCTGTGAAGATGAAGGTGAAGGGGAAGCATTTTGAATATTATTCAAGACTGCGTGCGCCAGTGTATAGGTTTTCTTCTGGCTTGACCGAAGAGGAGATGAGGACCTACATCGAGAAGGCGCTAGACGAGCTGAACATGGAGGTCGTGCCTTTAGATGGCTGGAGGCCAAAAGAGGTGCGTGTGGGTCAGAGGGTGGTCCCAACCTCGGTTCTTCTTGGCAGGAGATTCGTGCCCAGGCGAGTTACCAGGCCGCCCAACGGAGCTGCGTCAAGAGGTGTGGTGGACCAGCCGGAAAGAGCCACAGCGTCTTCAGCAGATCTGCCTCTAGGGCTTTTGCCCCTCGAACCAGCTCCTGCAGGCTACATGTGGGTGTGGTTTCCCCCCCTCAGACCCGGAGCTGTCGACATTCCTCGGGAGGTGGCGGTTGTCGAGGGTCAGGGGGTTCAAGCAGGGGAAGATTTGGGTCTCATCAAGCGGGGTGACGGCTGGCTTCCTCTGACCTTAGTCGCCATTGACCAGGCTTCGGAGATTTTTGGCTGCTACTTGGGGCGACAGAGGACCTCCGAGGCCTTACATGCCGATGAGGGCCTACCTTCGGCCAGGAATGCGAATGAGGAAGGCGCCGTATCTTCTACTGAGCCTTTGGATGCAAGGGTCCTTGGTGTGGATTACAACTCCGTAAACGAAAGACACAAACATTGGCGCGAGGTTGTCAATGAGTGCAAGCAGTATGAGTTCCCCGACTGGCCTCTTGAGGGACCGATGAGCGTGGGCCACCTTATTCGACATTTCCATAGCTTTGGAGGTGATCCCAAGAGATGGCTCCTTGAATGGATGCGTTCCAAGAACATCGCGGAGAACGACCGTGTGGCTCACGAGATGCGATGTTTGGTGGACGTCATGTTCACAGCTGGGTGTTATGACCAGTTGAATCTATGCTCCCTCGCGAGCATAGAAGTGGTCGGGCGTCGAATGCAAGCTATCATCGACGCCTACACCTTGGGAGGTGCAGCCGGGCCTGACTGGCAGAACGCCAAGGTTATCGCCGGTTACCGCAGTGCAGATGATGCGGTGTCACCAAGCTTGCGGTCGTGGGCAGCCAGGCGCACCAAAGAAGAAATTGACATGGCATCTTCTCGTGCTAAGATCCGTGAGCATCGCAAAGGCCTGCTGGTGACCGATTAGGCTGCAGGTGCCGTGGCAGACGGCGTGTTGCCGACAACCGGGGCAAAGGCCAAAGCCAAGGCGAAAGGCCGTGGCAAGGGGCTGACTGCCCCGGATGGTCAGTGAAGAGTGTGGCGAGGGATCGTGCCCGGTCGGTCCCTCTCATGGCCATCAATCCGGGGATGCACGTGCTGCTAAATCCCAGTTCTCCCGTGACATGTTCCCCCTTCCTGTCCCACCTGAGGTGCGCCGGGAAAAAACTTTGGGGAGACGGGTGGCGCAGCGGGTGGCCAGACATATCCAGCAGACAACCAAGGAGCGCGAGGCCGTGAAGGCTCTCAACTGGATGGCTGGCTACAAGGAAGAATTTGAGAATTCACAGTTTTCACCAGATGCTCTTCAGTCGGAGGTGATTGGGAGAGTTCGTTATCTTGCTGGGCTATGCCAAGACAAAGGTGAATTGGCAGAGATCCCTAAACCGGAGGCAGCCCTTAAGGCGTTGCTCCGTGGCCGGTCAGAATACTCTTCTGACGAGCCGACTACGTTGGCGGCCTGCTCACTTGCGCGCATCTCGCTCTCTTCATGACGCACCGGCGGTGGAGAGTGTCTTGGATGACGAGGCCCGGCATTACCTGCAGAGCCCCGAGCATATGTTAAAACCAGGCTGCGAAACGGGCCTGGGGGAGTTTCAACCGTACTGGGATCCACTCTTGAGGAGGGACGCCAAGCTCTACAAGAAGTTCATCCAGAAGCTGAACCAAGCCGGGTACTTGGTGTTCACGCAGAACCCCAAAAGCTTCTGTGGAGTGTTTTTCGTCAGGAAGAGCGACGGTCGCAAAATTAGAATGATCATTGACGCCAGGGGTACCAACTCCATGTTTCGACCTCCCCCTGGCGTTGATTTACTTACTTCAGATGGTTTTTCGAGGATTGAGCTCAACATCCCAAGCCATTTCGTCCCAGGCAGTGCCGACTACGACGACTACCTTGACCGACACCGTATTAGCATAGGGCTCAGTGATGTAAAAGATTGTTTTCATCGGCTCCGACAACCTAGGTGGCTTTGTGATTATTTTTGCTTGGATGGGGTGCCGGCTTCTTGGGTGGGGCTCGAGAACACATATTTGGACAACCAGTGGCTTGCGCCCGACTCGATCGTGTACCCGGCCCCAGGCTCTTTACCAATGGGGTTCACTTGGGCCCTATACTTCGCGCAACGCGCAAGCGAGGTCCTCATGACCAAAGTACCATCCTTGCAAAAGTCCACCTTGGTCCATGACAGGTCCAGCGCCATCGTCTTTGGAGAGGGCCAGTCCGTGAAAAACGAGGCAGGCGAGCCGCGCCCTGTGCACCATTATGTCTACGTTGACAATCTAGGGGTCCTCAGCGTTAACCATGATACAGTGGAGACTGCCTTGCGAGAAGTAGAGGATGTCTTCGGTTCTCACAAGCTGATCCTGCATCCAGGCTTGGTGTCGAGCGGCACTACGAAGGCACTGGGCTGTGCTCTCAGAGGAGACCTTCTGGCTAGTCGGGTCACGTCAGACAGGTATCACAAACTACGTCAAGCCATCCAAGGAGTACTTGAACGTAAGCGGGTTTCTGGACGCATTCTTGAAGTGCTGGTAGGCCATGCTACGTTTGTTGCCTTGATGAACCGCCACGTCCTCAGTGTCTTCAACACGGTTTACCGTTATATTAACGCCCACTACCACAAACCAGCGCCATTGTGGACCACAGTGAGAGAGGAGCTTTCGGTTTTCAGGGGGCTCATGATCTTCTTGCATGCGGACTGGGCACGACCTTGGAACACCTACGTGACTGCCACAGATTCTTCTTTGGAAGGTTTCGGGGTTGTTTCAAGTCATTGGCAGCAGCATGAGGTTGCCAGTGCCGGCCGAAATCTTGAGCGGGCCCGCTTCAGAAAGCTGGGGAGTCATTCAGCGCGCGCCTCAGCGCTCACAGCAGCGGGTTTTGTTCATGATGAAGCTACAGATCAGTGGAAGGCCGGCTGGCTGGACAGACCCAGTTACCTGGAGCACACAGGCTGGGCATTGGCTCAGGAGTTCAAGGAAATTCCTGGATATCTCTTGCAGGCTGATCGCTGGACGCCCCGGCTTTGGGGAAAATGGCAGCACTCTGCTGGGATCCTGGAGCTCGAAGCACGGGCCTTGGTGAAGGGGCTCAAACGTATTGCCATGAGCACTTTCGGGCATGATGTGCGGCAGCTCTTGCTCACAGACAACATGAGTGTTTGCCTCGCCTTTGACCGATCTCGCGCTCGCAGCTTCAGCCTCCTGGTGCAAATCCGGAAATTTGCTGCATATTGTTTGGCACGCAACATCTACTGTGTGGTTAGGTGGGTTCCATCCGAGCTCAACAGCGCGGACAAGCCAAGTATCCACTTGGCTACACCCGATATCGAGGGAGGTTTATGCATTGCAGTCAGTTGGGTCTCCACACTGCAACAATGCCCAGCCTAACGACGGCCAAACCACGCCGACCTCCTTGCAGACCACGAGGTGGGGCACAGCAACGTCTCAAGGTCCTGTCCATCAATGTTAACAGCCTAAGCGGGTTCCTTTGGGGTGAAGTCAAGGCGTTTCTTGGTGGAGAGGGCCTGCAGTATGACTTCATATTCCTACAGGAAACGCATCGCACTGCCTTTTGCGCTTTCAAGGTTGATAACTGGATGGCAGTTGGCTCCTCAACAAAACGGGGAGAGGGTGTGCTCACACTAGTTCATCCTCGTTACGATGCCTCCATGGTTCGTTACCAGGAGATAATCCCAGGCAGAGTTCTAAGAGTGAAGGTATGCCACAAAGAGGCAGCCATCGAAACACTTAACATATACCAACATGTTTGGATACACACGGATGATCCGGAACAAAACAAACAGAGGCGGCAAACCCTGCTCGATAAGTGCACTGCCACAATACAGGGCATGGCTAGAAGAGACACCCTGATTCTAGCGGGAGATTTTAACTCAGAGGTACACGCAGTAAACGGATTGATCGGGACACGCGTGAACCGCTCGGCCTATCACCAAGCCCTTGACCCACTCACACTTCCAAGATTCATACAAGACAACGCCCTGGTTGCTCTAAACACTTGGCATATGAAGGACCCATGCACCAACTACACCCGTACGGGCAACTCTCAGATTGACTATATCCTTGTGCGCGCACCAAGTGCTGACACCAGAGCGAAGCAAGTAGTCAAACAAGAGGCACCCTTTGGGGCGTGGAAAGAGCTCACACACTCGGCCCTCATTGCTGATGTCCGAATCATCAAGCACTTCCACTTGCCCAAGGCCAAAATGCAACAGGAACTACAATACTCGAGACATGACCTTGACTACGCGTATCGCCAGAAGGATCACCGAATCACACAATTAAAGAGTAAAGTGGAGTTGGAGATAAATCACAGCTTGAACCACGGCCTCCCACTGACTGCAGATCACATCAATCACACATTACTGCGTGAGGTCTCTGACCTCTTCCCAACAGCTACATCAGCACACACCAATCGAGGCCAAACCAAAGCACAGTGCAAGGCCATCTTTGCTGCGTGGAAAGAGCTGTTGACCCACCCTGACGAAGTAGGTGGCTCGACCATCACACTGCCTGCCCGCGTCTACCACATGTGGCAGAGACGTAGGGATCTTCAGCGATGCAAGCCATTCACCCTGTCAGGAGTGCTTCGCACATGGCAATGGGTGCTTCTCTTCAACAAGGCAGGACGGCAGAGCAAGCAATATCATCTCCAGCATCAACGGGCCATAGCACTGGGGCACTTACAGCAAGCTGAAAGGGCCGCTCAGACGCATAACACGAAGCGTCTCTATGGTGCAGTCAAGCGACTCCTGCCCTGGAAGCCCAAGCCCAGGATCATGCTTAAGCACCCGGATGGATCGCCCATGTCTCTGCACCAGGAACACCAAGCACTTGTCCAACACTGCAAACAACTCTTCGCACCCCCGGCGGCATCTCCCACTCGACCAGGCCAGATGCTTAGCATGCCATTGACTGCCTGTGAATGGACGACACAGCTTCAATGTACTCCTATAGGCAAGGCCGTGCCTGCGGACTCCGCTCCGGCCACAGCGTGGAAGGCCTGCGCGACAATTGTGGCGCCAGCCATGGCCTGCATAGCCAAAGGACTTCAGCCAGTAACCTCTGCACTACCTGATGCATGGAAGAACCCTCAGTTGTGTTTCCTTCCCAAACCACATAAGCCTCCATCCACCGCAGCTGCTCTCAGACCTATAGGCCTACTCAGACCGGATGGCAAGGCGTTTGCAGGCCACATCAAAAATCAGCTACTGATGCAGGCCTGCTCCAGCCTTACTCACACTCCACAGTATGCATACCTTCAGGCACGGGACACGTCGGATGCGCTGGCAAGGGTCAACGCATGCATACATGACATCAAGGACGGTCTTAGGGCCTTGGGTGGGAATAGGTTCCTGACGAGACAGCGCAAAGAGACTGGACAGGTCAAAGGCGAATCAGGAGGGTGCCTCCTGTCAGTCGACCTCAGCCAAGCTTTTGATCGTGTCAACCGTGCAAAACTAGATAGAGCGTTGGCACTCCACCAGGTTGATGCTGACCTTAGATCTACCGTCACCGCCATCCACGAGCAGGCTGCTTACCAGGACAGGGATAAATTTCACCGGACAGACATCTGCACGACGCAAGGAATTCGCCAGGGATGTCGACTAGCACCAGCCCTATGGGCCGTGCTGTCGTCTCAGTTACTCTGGGATCTTACTCCCGCTGGTCAAACGCCGCTGCAGCTTCCATTCACGTTGTTCGCCGATGACCATTTAGGCCATTGGCTTCTCAAAACGGTGGACGATGCCAAGCAAATGGAGGAGACGATAGTGGCACTTTTTCACATGTTGGAAACATACGGGCTCAAGGTTAATCCGGATAAATCCAGTTTGGTCATTCGGGTCCAGGGAGCGCAACTTGAAAAATTTGTCAAAAGCCGCACGGTTATAGTTCGCAACCAGGCGCATTGGAAACTACAAGATGGAGAACAAACACATCTCATACCGATGTGTGAATCCATCACTTACCTTGGCACCAAGCTCACACTGAAAGAGGGCACCGGCCATACACTTGACTTTAGGCTTGCTGAAGCTGAGGCGAAAGTTACGCAACTTCGCAAAAGCATCAGATCACGCAAGGGATTGTCCAGGCACTACAGAGTACGGGTTTGGCAGGCTTGCGTGGTAAACAGTGCGCTTTATGGTCTGCTGACTACTCCTTTCTCTGGCCAAATGATAACTAAGCTGAGGGCGTGGTTTCACCGCCAACTCAGAGCGGTCACAGGTATGCCAGCTCACCTCACAAAGGTGAGTAATCAGACGCTGAGAGAAACCTACAACCTGAACGATCCTGTACACATGCTGACGGAACGCATTGCGCGCAAACTTAATGCTATGCAACAAGGACGAGGCGATCCCGCCACGTGCGAAACTAAGACCTTTGAGTATTGGCAAATGCTACACAAACAACTTGCCAGCCATGCTGTGGAACAACGCACTGTGACGCTGGTGGAACTCTCCAGCTCTAGCCAACATGCCTGCTCCATATGTGGCCTGTACTACCCGACCCAAAAAGCCCTTAGGCAACACCAGGCGCTCAGACATGGACAGATTCAAGCCAACAAACTCAGTATCGACTACAAACCCGAACAACATTCTGTTGCGGGCATGCCACAATGCAAACACTGTCTTCTGAAGCTGTATGACTGGGGTGCATTAAAAGGGCACATCATGCAAAACGTGTGCGGTTGGCACACCAAACAGCTCAGCGACTCGAACAACAATAGCCAGCAGGATACGAAGACTGTTAAAGAAACAGAGCCTGTTCCACACAAGGTCGACACCCCACATACCCCTGTTGACCCTAAAGAGCGGCAACACGAACCAAGGAACACCACGACTGAGGAGAGCACGCTCCTGCAAAACGAAGCGACACTGGCATTGCTTCAAAGTCATGAGGGAATATGCACCCAAGCAGCATTACACAAAACCTACCTCAAACAGCACTGCGGTTTCTGTGGCCGCTGGATCGCTGATGCCGGCATGATTAAAACGCATATCCAGAGAGTGCATACGAATCTTGCACGGCATATTACCTCAGACATACACACTTCATGCCAGGCCTTCAAGCACCTCTTCAAAAGGGACCATACATGTGAGTGGTGTGACAGAATGGTGCACGGCTCAGATCGGCATTGCTCTCAATGCCCAGTTCTTTTTCAGCTGATACTCGCAAGGACCAGCAGACAGGCGGCCTCCGCTTCACCTGAGACCCAGCTCCCTGCAGTATGGCCTGTACCACACCCAGGGATGGACGTTGCGATTTACCTCAAATCACCTACTCAAGATGAGATGCAACTGCACATACAGCACATGTCCACGCTTGCCAAGACACGATGTCTCCTATGCGGTGAACAGGTGCAAGACATCCAACACTGGCGACGACACATGGCGCAGCGGCATGACTCTCAGAAACAGCTTGTCCAGAGTCTAGCTCAATCCGAAACACTGCTACAAGCACACGTTGCGCGACCTTGCTGCTGGTGCAATGTCCACTTCCCAAAGTCTGCTCGAGAACACAGACGAAAGTGCCTCCCTTTGCTGCAGCTCTGCCTGTACCATGACCTCCACGTCAGTGGAGACCACGCCGGAGCAACAGATGGCGGCAGTGTGGGGCCTCAGCTCACCCCTGGCGACGACGCCTACACCACAGAGACAAGCGTCCGTCAGACACAGACTGCCGCAAGGGACGCCGCAAAAGTATCGAAAGGGCATGGGCAAGGGCGCAGGCAAGGCAGCTCCCAAGGCAAAACGGGATCGGGACCAGGAAGCAGAAGACGAGTTGATGATGGACCTGGAGTCGCTGGACGAGGAGACGGTGAGAACGGCCTTGAAAACCTTGGTCAAAACAGCACTCAGACACGAACACCAACTGACGATCTTGGAGGCAGACCGGAGCTACGTGTTCTTCCTGGACACGACGAACCACGGCATTGTCTCCATGTTGATCCAGGCCAGCGCAACATGGAACACAAAGTTCGAGGAATGCACGGTCAACACCTCGCTGAGGGCCACGCTATGGGGAGTACTACTCATGGAATGGAAAGCACGCCTCGAGAAAATCGAGTCCGACGCCAAGGTACTACAGGTAGCAGAAACAGCAGGATGGGCAACGCGGTCTCCGCTCCAGTGGATCTACAACGAGTGGAATCCGGTACAGAAAAAGGCGCTACCATCAAGTCGGGACAACCTCACTCACGAGGAAGCAAAAAAGGCAGTCAACCAGCTCATCGCAAACACCGCCAAGGACAACACAGTGCACCGGTTCCAAAGCCTACGACCACTGAAGCCGGACCTGCAGGCGGAAGTGATCACCATGGTCCTGACACTCACCGTCCATCAACAGGCGGCAGCCGTTTACCACGACCTGGACCTCTTGGCAAACAACTGCGCGGGCAAGCTGATCGGTCTACGCTTGAGACGGGAGCGAGTGGGCAAGACGACGCTCACCAAGGAGCTCGAGAGACTACAGATCTAAAGAGCAAGCAAGAGAAATTCGGGGGAAAGCGGACTCCGCGCCCCATGCTCAGTCAAAAAGAGACTGAGAAGGAGCAACTGCAGACAGGCATCCGCAATTTCTTTTCAGCCCCCGTCCATGCCATGTCAGCGAAAAAACCCCGTAGCACTCTGAATGATCCGGCTTGCACTAAGAACAAGGTCAAAGGCAGCATGGATGGGGCTTTGGGGCATTCGGTGAGTGCGACCACTGAACAACCAGTGAAGAGTACACCGAAACAGGGTCAAGTAGGCATCCCATCAAGGGGGAAACATGGGACTGCGGGCGCGGGGACAAAAGTGGAGGGCTCTTTATTGGCATGGCGCACCCGCGATCGTATAACCAATGAGCCTCATGCTAGATCACTCGCACTAACTAATCCACATAACCTTTGCTATGCCAACGCAGTGATTCACATGCTGCACTATGCTCGGTCCCATGATGCTTTTATATCAGGTCTGGGCGAAGTCAATGGGGCCATCGTACAGGCCTCAAGATCCAACCAGCACCTGAATATTGCCAGACACCCGGCATGGAACTTCATATGGCCAGGATGGCAGAAGCCCACGCGACAGCATGACGCGGCTGAGTTTCTGCAGCACCTTTGCAACCGCACGGACTGCGTGGCACTCAAGGGGGGATGGGAAGCTAGACGCCCACAAGCAGGGGCATATGAAATCCTGGATGAGCAGTTCAACTGTCCACACATAAGACTGGTGGTCCAACACCCCTTCAGAATACAGGATGCAGTAACTGCTTGGCATACACAAGACCCGCCACATGCCTTAACTAGACCCCCCGAACTTCTCATCCTCCAGATCGGACGATTTGTCCAATCAGCCGGAGGCATTAGGAAAACGCGGCAGAGGATTGAAATGCACAAAAACCTCACAGTTCCCACCTTCACTGGACATGCCGGTGACGTTGTCAACACCCCGTACAAGCTATGCGGAGGGGTCATGCATATAGGCAAGGTGGTAACGGCCGGGCACTATCAGGCATTCTACTTTCCTGGTGACACTGAGGATATTTGGTCCTGCCACCTCGTACATGACGACGGCCAGACCGCCACGCCAGGGACGGATGCCACGCGACAGGCCATTCTTACCAACTGCTACTTGCTTGCATACCGCATCAATAGCCATGTGTGACTCTACATGGGAAAGTGGCCTCCACTCCCCACTGGTGTACACAGGACACTCATGATTCTCAAGCTCTCAAACATGAGAGGCTAACTCTCTACACTCAGTACAACAAGGCCTGAGGTCTCCTCGCCTTGTGAGTTGACACTCTGACAAGGAGTAGACATAGGCTGTAGACAAGCTGGCCCTCATGATGTCTCATGTACAGTTTTTTGCTTGTTAGCTTCACTTGTTAGTTCCCAGCTGTGACACCTCAGCTGTCGGGCTCTGAGGAGCACAGCTTTGCGGCTGCCAAAGGCAGTATTTATCTTTCTAGGATTGTACAACTTTGCTGTCGGGCTCCACGGGGCACAGCAGGGTTTTTATCTGCCTCACACCGGCGAACCCTCCAGCAGAGAGGGGTGACTAGCTCACACTCGCCCGCGTGACAACTGCCACAGTTGATGCGAATGAATGAATGAAAAAGGACAAGCCAAGTAGGCTCCACTCAGAAGAAGCTAGCAAGGATCTCGCGCATGCCATCCCCCATGTCCGCTGGACCCCGCCGGGAAGCAGTTCTCAAGCCTCCAGTGGCAAAGAGTGTCAAGCCAAGGCCCAAGTCCAGGATGCTGGAGCGACCGCAGCCTTCAACTGCTTCGAAGGCGAGGGCGTCGACCCTTGCAAAGACTGGTCCGGCCGAAGCACTGATCACACCGCGGAAAGCGGACACGTTCAGCCTGTTGACGGTGCCCCTGGAAAGCGAGAAAGTCAAAACAAAGAAACGCAGCAGAGAGGAGAGTTCAAATGCCTCGACCAGTCCGAGCAGAAGTCCTGCGCGCAAAGCTGGGCAACGACGTCTGGTTCAGAGGAGAGCAAGGCGCCGAGCGAAAGCCATGGTGGATCACCACTTGGACGGAGTGTCGCATCTGGAGCAGCAAGCTGTTGGAGAAGCGACCTCCAAGCAGTACCAGAAGGAGCTTCAGTCCTTCCTCAGCTTTGCAAAGCCCCGGGGATTGGTGATGACCAATGCCAAGATAGTGGACGGGCTTCTCGTGGACTACATGAACCGGATGTATCTGGACGGCCATCAGAGCTACCGAGCCGACAGGTTGATGGCTGCCATTCTCCACCGCTTCCCACAATTTGGCCGGTTGGGGGACCAGAAATTACCGCGGGCCTGGCGAGCGCTCAAGGGCTACAGACGGCTGACGCCGGGGAAGTCCCGGTTGGCCTACCCCTTAGCCTTGTGGGCAGCCTTTGCGGTGGAGCTGAAGCGCTTAGGATGCCTGAGGATGGCTCTTTTCATGCTCCTTGCTGTGAGCACCTACGCCAGGCCGTCGGAGCTCCTTCGGGCAAAAGTGTTCAGTCTGGTGCGGCCCGCGCGAGGGATCACGAGCAGCTGGTCGTTACTGCTGGCGCCGGAGGAGGAGGAGATAGCCACGAAAACGGGGGATTACGATGTCTCGATCCCTCTGGACAGCCCGTGGTTGAAAGGCTGGAGCCACGCGTTATTCGACTGTCTGAAGCAATCCCACCCAACAGCACCCCTCTGGGATTTCAACTACCAAGAGTACCAGCTCATGATGAAGCAAATCTCGGACATGTTTGGTGTGGACGTGACGCCGTATCAGACCCGGCACTCGGGTCCCTCCATCGACCGCGCTCGGCAATACCGCAGCCTCTTGGAGGTGCAGAAGCGCGGGCAGTGGAAAGCGCACAAAAGCGTGGCGCGCTACGAAAAGAGCGCCAGGCTGGCCAGCACATGGGAGTCCCTACCAGAAAGTTTCAAGACCCACGCCACGCTCTGCGAGCAAGACCTTGGGGCAATTCTTTTGGGGCGAAAACCAGCCCCCCTTTTTGCCACAATCGCAGGCCTGGGCAGTATGTGATGGATCTTTTCTCCGGCCAAGGAGGAGTCGGTCGTGCAGTGCGACATTTTGGCTTCAACGCCAAATTTTGGGATATCCGTTTTGGGACAGATCATGATTTGACCAACAAGGGTGTGCTTCAGAAAATCCTTCGTGAGATCCGGCAAGGTCGAGTTTTAGCATGCATGCTTGCTCCAGTTTGCGCCAGCTTCGGACGGGGTTGTGACCGCACAAAGGCGATCAGGACACGCGCAGAACCCTGGGGCATCAGTGCAAACAAGCTCACCGCTGCCGAACGTGACAGCATCCTCCTAGGCAATCGTTGCTTTGTCTCATGTTTCCGCATCATGCGCGAGCTAGACAAGTTCAAGATACCTTACATCCTTGAGAATCCTGCATACTCCAAGGCGTGGTGGCTCCCAGCACTTCAGCGGCACCAGTCCCGGCCTTGGGTTCGGTTCGTGCAGGGTGACTTTTGCCAGTTTGGTTCCTCTTGGCAGAAAACCACAACATTTCTGTGTGCGCATATTCCTGAAGATGATTTGCACCGGCTGGCGTGCACCTGCCAGGGGCCACCAGGAATCTGCAGTCGCACCCTGAAGCCGCACGTCCTTCTTTCAGGAAATTGGCGAGGAAGGCCGCGCGCCCAATGGGCGGAAATATACCCCAACAAGCTTAGCACCGCGTTGGCATACGCGTTAACTGCTGCCCACCACATCCCTCCCTATTCGTGAACTTCGCCTTTGGGAAGATTTGGGGCGAGAGTGAGTTCTGATCTTTGAGCTTCCAGTGCTTTCTTCAAGTACAAGCTCATTCTGTGCAGTTGGCTCCAACATGCTGTGACGATGCTAACGCTTTCGAGAAATTTGACCGCAAAAAGAGCTCCGAGTGACGGCAATCTGATTGAGCGTGCTCGGTAAGATTAGAGTCACGAAGTGCTCATCCCTGACGCTGTCTCATACTCAAGTGCACCCGCCCACCCGCCCAAGGTGGGGGCGAGAGTGAGTTCTGATCTTTGAGCTTCCAGTGCTTTCTTCAAGTACAAGCTCATTCTGTGCAGTTGGCTCCAACATGCTGTGACGATGCTAACGCTTTCGAGAAATTTGACCGCAAAAAGAGCTCCGAGTGACGGCAATCATAACGTATTGAAAACAATAGGACTGTATAGAATCTCTATTAAAACTGAATGACAAAAAAAGGCCACCCATGAGATTTTGCGAACCCCCCAATAAAATTTCTTTAAATGTGTGGGGTTATCTCCAGCCGAAATCCACCCTAATGGAAAGTAGTCTTCCGGCGGGCTTCCGGGGAAACAAAAATGTCTTTAAATATGGGGGGGTTTAATTAAACAGGTGCTCGGATTAGGGGTTTAGGGGTTTTGGGGTTTTGGGTTTTGGGTTCAGGGGCTGGGCTTTGTTTTGTTCCCTTGCTGAGTTTCAGATGATCTGCTCAGGAACTACAGGAGTGACCCTTAGAAGGCCTTGGGATTTTCTGGGAGGCTTTTTGAGGCTACTTAGGTATATATGGCACTCACTGTAGGGTATAGACATTCAAGGTATAGAGTGTAGGGATTCGGGATTCTATCTCTCAAACCCTAAACCCTAAACCCTAAACCCTAAACCCTAAACCCTAAACCCTAAACCCTAAACCCTAAACCCTAAACCCTAAACCCTAAACCCTAAACCCTAAACCCTAAACCCTAAACCCTAAGCCTAAACTCCCTAAACCCTAAACCCGGATCCCTTCTAGGGGGACCCCACTTGGGTCCGTTTAAGAACTCCTGCTGCCAGGCATCATCCGGACCTTCAAGTCTTGCCAGACGGGCAAGTGGTGTACAGATAGGCTTAGAAACCCTGTAAGGCACCCATAAACCCCTACCAGTCCTATAAACCCTGTAAGGCCTAAACACCCTTTCAGCCCTATACCATCTACCTTATACGTCCTACATATCCCATAATTCCTGTAAGTTCAAGTGTTGGAAACCTACACAAGGGTCAGAACAATTTCTAAGAATGCTCCCTTATGGTCCCCTGGTAATTAGACTTTTCTAACCTCCAAAACCCTGTTCTAATTATTAAGGCCCTAAGCCCTGAAACCTGAAACCTAGCTTCGCATAGGACTCCTTGGGGGTTTCTTAGGGTTTAGGGTTTAGGGTTTAGGGTTTGGGGTTTCGGGCCTTCGGGTCTGTCTACGGGCTGACTTCAAGGGCCCATGTATAGGTTCGGGGTTTTTAGGGCTTATGGAGTTTGCAGGGTTTATGGGGCTTATAGGGCTTATGGGGTTTATCGGGTTTAAAAGGTGTTTATAGGGTTTATAGGGCCAGGGTTTATAGGGTGTATACTGTTTATAGGGTTTATAGGGTTTACAGGGTTCATAGGTTTCAGGGTTCCTCCTGCAACGCGAACCCTGAACCATAGACACGCCTGATCGCCTCCTCAAGCCTCACCCGCAGCCAGCGTGGTCAACTGCCACCCTCAGGGCCCCAAAACCTTAGGGACACTTGGGATAATTCATTTTCACTTTTGGGTACCATAAGTCCAAAGAAACAGCCAAAAACTGTTACTTTTGCTAGGGTTTCAACTTCTGTATAGCTCAACCCCCGAAACCCTCAACCGATCGCTGTCGTCACTCCGGCGGCTCGACCGAAAAAAGTGCGCGGTCTGTCTTGACGCTCACGATGGAGACACCGGATATTCTTGGTAGGTGTGGGGTTTGGGGTTTAGGGTTTCGGGAGTAGGACTTGGGGATTTGGAGCTTGGGCAGAGCATCCTAGCCTACATTCTGTGGACCTGAACATCATGCGGACGTTCCGGCTAAACGGTACCCTATACCCTAAACCCTAAACTGCAGACCCTAATGGTGCCATGAGGGGCGCTAAGAATCTTTGTTGTACTGTACTGTAACTGTAGATCCTTACCTTTTTGGGGTTTATTGGGTTTCTTACTAAGGCAGCTAAAAGTTTAATTTATAGCTACCCTCCTGAGTGCAGCCAAGGAATGAACTTCCGTAGAGGTTAGGCTCTGAACGGTTCACGGCCTGGAGCTCCTCAAGACTACACAAAAATTGTGGGTTTTGTTTTGCGGTTCGGCTTTAGAGTCCTAAAAACTAAACCCCTTGAGGGTTTTAAGGTATTTTTATTTTAAGGTTTAAGGCTTAGGGTGCTGTGCAAGTTTTGGGTCGCGTGCCCTGGCACTCCAAGTATACACATATGGCCTACTGTGGGGGTCTGTAGTATACTTGAATCATCCCTGGTATACTAAGGCCCGTTTACGTCCCCTTGCATTTAGGATGCCCAAAACGAGGCAATGATTTTGAACCGACCGCACGGACACGACCTCTCAGCGAAACCAGAAAATCGCATGGAGCCTCGAGACCTCCTTGGGATTTGGGGTTTTGGGTTTTTGGGTTTGGGTTTAGGGTTTTTTTCTGAAACCCTGAACCCCTAACCTGTTCTGCTGCATCCCAACGCCCATACAAGCAAGGTGGGGTTTTGGGTTTAGGGTTTAGTTAGGGTTTAGGGTTTAGGGTTTAGGGTTTAGGGTTTAGGGTTTAGGGTTTAGGGTTTAGGGTTTAGGGTTTAGGGTTTAGGGTTTAGGGTTTAGGGTTTAGGGTTTAGGGTTACAAGCGATACGAAGTCCTAACTTGTCCCTGGAGCCATGGTTCTTGGGGATATCACAAACGTCGTGGCCGCGCCTCGTGGCCAGCATCCGAACCTGAAAGCCGGAGGCACAAGGACAGGGCCCTGCCTTGAGAACCCTACATCCATTGGCCTCAGGTTTTCACTGGGCTTAGGGTTTTAAACTCTACGTCCCCAAGCCAATAATTCTTGAAGGGTATGTACTAGCCATTCGCTACTCAACGACTCCAATAACCTGGAAAGAAGGAGCATCCCTGGAATCTTCGTGGGATCCTTGCAATATCGTTGCTTAAGGAAGTGTGCCTACAATTACGTGGTCTTGTGCCTTTCGCAACCCAAACCCTTCAACCCTTTCGGTAGGGCTCCGTTTTCCGGGGCCCCCGACCGTGTTTCGAGGGATTTGATGGCCCGAAGACTCCGAACCTTCCTTTGCGCCAGGCGCTGTTTAAGCGCAAACGTCAGAGGGGTAGTCTAAGCGCTGCTCCAAACCATCGCATACACCAGAATACTAAATCACCAACCTCAACTCAACCAAAACCCCGAACTAAACCCCAAAAAGCCCCCTAAAGCTCTGAACCCCCCCCCCCCAAAAAAAAAAAAAGAAGAGCTATAATAAGCCTTAAACCCCGCAAATCATGAGCTTTATTAAGCCCGAAAATCTTGAACCAAACCCGCGGCTCCCTCCGGTGAGGACGCCCCGATCGAAAAGCCAGGAGGCATGGAGCTGGGTGAGGTTTTGTTGTGTAGAGTTTAGGGTTTAGGGTTTAGGGTTTAGGGCTTAGGGCTTAGGGCTTAGGGTTTAGGGTTTAGGGTTTAGTACGTTTAGGGCTCAGCACGTAGGGCTTATAGGGTTTGGGGTTTTTAAGGTTCCGGGCTCAGGGTTTAAAGGTTTAGGGCATAGGGTTTAAGGTCTGGGGCTTCGCCTTTAGAGGCTAGGATGCAGGGCTCTGAATGCAAGCAACAACTAACAAAGCCGCCAAAAGGTTTGATGTCCTTGACCAGCCCCCTTCCTAAGCCCGAATATCGAAAAAGGTTACCATGCAACACTGAAGAACCACTCTCCCCTAAACCCTAAACCCTAAACCCTAAACCCTAAACCCTAAACCCTAAACCCTAAACCCTAAACCCTAAACCCTAAACCCTAAACCCTAAACCCTAAAGGTCGACTGTTGCCGTCAGGAACGCCAGACTCCCGCTTCGAGATATGATCCTGGAGAGAAGGCGCGGGGTTGAGAGCCCTTTTTGCGGACCGTGAGCGCCTACTTTAGGGTTTGGGGTTTAGTAGGGTTCAGGGTTTAGGGTTTAGTGTTTAGGGGGCTCACATTCCTGAACCGTACGCCCTGAAGCTTTAACACTAGTTTGGACATGCGCTATAGCTTCCCCAGTGGCACTTTGCGTTTTACATTTTTCTCAACGCTGTGGGGTATGTGGGATGACGTCCGCAGCCTCCATCTTAGTTGTCAGCCGCTTCCATTCGTCCTGTGGTCACGACAGGGTTTAGGGCTTGGTGTGGGATAGGCTGGGCTTGCGAGAGCAAACCCTCCTGGCTTAGAACACATGCTTGCAAGCAGTACCTATACACCAGGCCGCACCAGATAGTGCAGAATCTCTCTCACTGGTTCCAATGATTTTGGTATTATGCTTGAACCTGAAAGCCTCAACCCTAAGCCCAAAGCCCCTAAAACCCGAAACCCTTTAAACCCTAAGCCCCCAAAACCCTACACCCTAAACCCAAAAAGCCCTTAAAACCCTAAACCCTTCCTTCTCTTAGAACTTCATGAAGTGTTTCAGGCCATATCTTGCCAGAAGGTCGACTTTTGCTTGTACTCAGGAAATTCTTTCAAGACAGGAGCCCCTGTATAAGGTTTCGGGTTTAAGTTTCTATGGTTTGGGGTTTTGGGTTTAGGGCTTAGGGCTTAGGGTTTGACTGAACCCCCTAAGCCCGCCACAGGTTCCAAAGTCCCTTAATCCCACCTTCCTTCCCCCCGACCTTCCTCGCGCCCAAGGCTCATAACTCTAAACCCTCAACCCTAAACCCCAAACCCTAAACCCTAAGCCCCAAACCCTAACCCCAAACCCTAAACCCTAAACCCCAAACCCTAAACCCTAAACCCCAAACCCCAAGCCCTAACCCCTAACCCTTGTCTTTGAGCACCTGGGCTGCTGCCTTAGCCTTCATGGGCTTGGGGGTGTTGAGCCCTAAGGAATTCACCTTAAACGCTAAACCCTAAACCCCTAAACCTAGAGCCTAGACCCCTAAACCCTAAACCTATGTGGCTTGGGGACTTAGGGTTTTTAGGGCCTACAGGGGTTGTAGGGTTTATGGTCTTTATAGGGCTTAGAAGGGCTTATAGAGTTTACAGGGCATACAGGGTTTTGTAGGGTAAACCCTAAACCCTAAACCCTAAACCCTAAACCCTAAACCCTAAACCCTAAACCCTAAACCCTAAACCCTAAACCCTAAACTGAAGTGAGGGGACTGGGCCCTAGCAGCATGCCCTTTCCGGCAAGGCTGCTCGCGCCAACGCGCTCTGGGACCAGAAGCAGCGACGAGAGGCACCACAGACAGAACCCGAAGCTCTAAACCCTAAAGCCTAGGCCCTAAACCCAAAACCCCAAAGAGAGCCAAAGCCCAGCAAAGTGCTGCCAAAAGTCTCCAGGGTTAGTAGGGTTGAAAGGGTGTTGGGGCTTAGAGGGTTTAGGGTTTCTAGTGGTTTGGCGTTCAGGGGTTTAGGGGTTTAGGGTTGGGATTTAGGGGTTTAGCCCTAAGCCCTAAACCCTAAACCCAAAGCCCTATACCCTAAACGGTGTTTTGGATTCAGGGGTTGCAGCACAGGCACTCATAGAGGAGCTCCTGCCGAAACGCCTCCGTGCGAAGGCGCAGATGTTTGCAACTCTCCCACCTTATGCTCTTTAGGTGTTCTGTTTAGGGTTTAGGGTTTGGGGTTTGGGGTTTAGGGTTTAGGGTTTAGTTCTTGGTGTCTTGATTATTCATTAGTCATTATTTATTCTTGTGACTGTTGCTGAGCTTCGGTACCCGACATCTCTGTCCGGCATGGTTTCTGGGTACCTGCACACTGCAGCCCTAAAGAATTTGGAGGGTGTAGGGTGCCCAAACCCAAGCCCTCAAGCCATGTAGGATCAAGCTGCAACCCTGACAATCCCAAACTTCTTTTCCTAAGCTTAGTAGCTGAGTGAGCACACTATACACTTGTTGGGATACTATAATCCCCTGTAGAACTGAAAGTGTACACTTTTTGGGGGCTTATGAACTCAGCAACCAAGTAAAGCCGAATCCCTTTCTCTGAAACCCAAAACCCTGAACCCTCACCTGTTATCTCGAACCCCGAACACCACAACCCTCAAAGCCCTCAAGCCACCTGTAGCCCTAACCCCTAAAATACTAAAACCTAAAGACCAGTATCCCTAAACCCTAAACCCTCGAGCCACCTGCAACCCTAAACCCTAACTTAACCTTCAAGCCCTGTAGCCCTAAACCCTACGCCCCAAACCCTAACCCCTAAACCCTCAAGCCCTGCAACCCAAAACCCTCTGTGCACCTGCAACCCTAAGCCCGGAACCCCCAAGCGCTGCACCCTAAACCCTAAACCCTAAACCCCACACCCCAAACCGTAAACTTAACCCTCAAGCCCTGCAACCCGAAACCCCAAACCCTAACCCCAAACCTCAAACCCCAAACCCTGAGCCCAGAGGAGCTTCAACGGTCACTTGCCGAGGCCCGCGGCGGAGGGGGCTCTGGGGTTCAGGGTGTAGGGGGTTCGGGTTCAAGGGTAAGGGTTTAGGGTTTAGGGTTCATGGTGTAGGGGGTTCGGGTTCAGGGTTCAGGGGTTAGGGTTTCGGGTTTGTGGGGTATAGGGTCATAAGTCATAGGGTTTATAGGTTGGTAGGTTTTTAGGGTTTCTAGAACCCTAAACCCTGAACCCTAAACCCTGAACCCTGAACCCTAAACCCTAAACCCTAAACCCTAAGCCGCTTGGGAGGTGAGGCAGCGCATGGCCAGCCGCAGCTCGGAGATCTCCTTGAAGAAGGAGGCGGGACGGACCTCGCCTAAAGCCCTAATGCACCGGAAACTTCCCGGGTTTAGGGTTTAGGGTTTAGGGTGTTAGGGTGTTAGGGTTTAGGGTTTAGGGTAAATTTTCGGGTTGAGGGGTTTAGGGCAAAGGCTGTAGGGTCTTTGTGTTCAAGGTTTGGTTTAACTCTCATTGAATCCTAAGCCCTCAGCTCTCAGCAGTCCTTACGTTTAGGGTTTAGGGTTTTAGGGTTTTAGGGTTTTAGGGTTTTAGGGTTTTAGGGTTTAGGCTTTAGAGTTTAGGGTTTTAGGGTTTTAGGGCTTTAGGGTTTAGGGTTTAGGGTTTAGGGTTTAGGGTTTAGGGTTTATGCTTTAGGGTTTAGGGTTTAGGGTTCAGGGTTCAGGGTTTGGGCTCCAAGGGCTCCAAGGGCGAGGGCCTGTGGGTCTAAAGGGTTTAGAGTTTAGGGTTTAGGGTTTAGGGTTTAGGGATTTTTGTTGCCTTAGACTGCTAGCACGGATCCCTCCCAAATGAAAACGCCCTAAGTGGGCGTGGCGTTTAGGGTCTGGGGTTTTTCCAGACTAAGCCCTCGGCCCTAAACCCTAAACCCTAAGCCCTAAACCCTAAACCCTAAACCCTAAACCCTAAACCCTAAACCCACACAGGAGTCGGAGCTCCAGATGTTCAAGCTCCACGAAGGCGGCCCTGCACGAAAGGGAGGTGGAATGGTTGGCCTTTAGGGGATAGGATTAGGGTTTAGGGTTTAGGGTTTAGGGATTAGGGTTTAGGGGTTTAGGGTTCTAGGGTTTTAGGGTTTTGGGGTTTTAGGGTTCTAGGGTTTTAGGGTTTTTAGGCACTTCAACTGAAGCCCTGCGAAGCGGGGGTTTTTGGGGTTTAGGGTTCAGGGTTTAAGGTTTAGGGTTTTTTTGGGGCATGCCCCGAAGCCCAGACCCAATACTACCTTAAACCCTAAACTATATATATATATATATACACCCTAAACCCTTTATTATACCCTAAACCCTTTATTATACCCTAAACCCTTTATTATACCCTAAACCCTTTATTATACCCTAAACCCTTTATCTTACCCTAAACTTGAAACACTATATAACCTGCATACGCTGTATACCCTAAGCCCTAAACCCTGTATCTAATTACCACAAACTCTCGTTGGAAGGAACCCCTGCCAAGGAACCCTAAACCCTTAGAGCCTCAAACCTAAACCCCTAGTCCCTAAACCCTAAACCCTGCCTTCCCCCCAAAACCCTAAGCCCCAAGCCTCTAGACCCCTAAACCCCCAAACCCCGCAGCCCCTAAACCCTAAACCCCTAAACCCCTAAACCCCTAAACCCCTAAACCCCTAAACCCCTAAACCCCTAAACCCCTAAACCCCTAAACCCCTAAACCCTAAACCCTACATACCCTAAACCCTACATACCTTCAGAAGCCCTGCAGATCCCCTGCCAAGGCTCTGCAGAGATCGCCTCCCAGTTCGCGGCGCTCTCGGCCCAGCTCACAGCTGAGGCACGGATGGGGTTTAGGGTTTAGGGTTTAGGGTTTAGGAAAGTTTAGGGCTCACTGTTCGGAGTTCAGGGTTTGTAGAAATTGTATAGGGCTTGTGTCCGGAGTTTCGGTTTTGTCAGGAGGTGCTTGTGTGCCCCCAATGCGTGTGCCCCCTTTACTCTTGGGTGTTGCAGTACTTTACTAAATGTACACCCTACACAATAGTTCATGCTTCTCCCGCCCCATAAGCAAAGCCTTCTTGAAACTAACAACCCTGCCCAACTTCCCGATCCGTCCCCACCCTGCCCCCCCCCCCCCCCCCACCCTACCCTGCGAACATACAGCAGCCGCCGGAGGCTTGGGGTTTAGGCGAGGCCTTTAAAAAGGGTTACTTTATAGTTACGCTGTGAGTTTTTATTAGGGTTTAGGGGGGGCTAATCTGGGTGAACGGGGGGCTGGGGTGGGGGTTGGGGGGGAAAGAGATTTAGAGTAACGGGGGCACCCCCCCGAAACTCTGCAAAACGCGAGGGTTTTGGGGGGGGGGTGCCCCCATTACTCTAAATACACTCTAAGCTTCTCTAACCCTCCTCCCCCCCCTCCCCCTCCGCCCGCCTCTTCCCCCTCCCCCTCCGCCCGCCTCCCCCATCCCCCACGCCATACGGCGGCCAGCATGCCACTCGGACTGGATGTCATTGGCAGCTGGCACGTGCAGCTCCAATTCGAAGGGGCGTCGTTCCTTGAACAACTCGGTCATGATAGAACGCAACCCCTGCAGCAGCTCCACCAGGAACAATGGGCACTGCACGGGCCATTGAAACTCACACTGTGTTACACCGTCTTGCAGAAGTGGTATTTCGAGGGTCAAATCAGCTCAACCATGCAACATGCCCCGAATCGGCCAGAGCTCTTAATCTGCAATATGTCTTAAAGCGATTTAAAATGATATGAAGCCTGTTAAAGCTGTATAAAGCGACTTGAAGTGGCTTAAAGCGACTTAAAGTAGTTTACAGCGACTTAGAGCCCCACTCTAAAACTGCAGAGGATCAGGCGAGAGTAGCGGGGGCACGTGGAAGTGGGGCACACAAACTCCTCCTGATTTTGGGCAAAAGTTTTGGGCGAGTTTTGCTTTTGCTTTTTCAGGGTTTGCATTCGGAGTTTTGGGCGGGTTTTGTGGTTTTGAGCGAGTGTTTTTTCCTGCTCTCTTCGTGGAGCCATTTAGGGGCTTTTTGGGACCTCCCGCGAACTTTGTGTCCTCCTTGAGCCTTTTGGATGCATGTACTTAAATTCGGCTTCTCAGCTGTTTAGACAAGCGACTTTGTAAATCCAGAATGACAAGGCATACAATTTCCATTTATGCCGGTCTTGAAGGGTTTAGGGTTCAGGGTTTAGGGTTTAGGATGCCTTAGCTTAGCACCCTTGGGTTTAGAGTTGAGGTTTAAGGTGTTCCCGAAGCCGCGGAGCACTAAAATCCAAACCCTGAACCCTAAAGCCCCCTATCCCCTCGTCAGGGCCTTGGGGTCTAGGTCTAAACCCTAAAGCCCTAAACCCTAGACCCTAAACCCTAGACCCTAGACCCTAAACCCCCTAAAACGGAGTGCAAGCTGCCCCCCCCCCCCCCCCAGTCAGTCGCCCCGACGCGAGGACGAGACGCATCGCCGACTGGAAGTTGGCGTGCAGGCCAAGGACAGCGGTCATTAGGTCTTTGTGGGGTTTAGGGTTTGGGGTTTAGGGTGGTTTGGGTTGTTTTGGGGAGTTTGGGCAGCGTAGGGTTTGGGATTTCAGAGTGGAGGGTTTGGATTTTTGCTTGGGGTTTGGGCGGTTTAGGGTTTGGGGTTATCGAGTGGAGGGTTTGGGCTTTGCTTTAGGGGTCTGGGGCGGTGTAGGATTAGAGGCTAGGGGTTTGGGTTGTTTTTGGTTTGGGTGGTTTAGGGTTTCGGCAGTTTACTGTGAGGTTTAGGGTGTATTCGTGTAGGCAACGACATGGTCTTTAGACTTTAGTGTTTGTTTGGGGTTTATAAGGTTGGAGGGTCAAGGTTTAGGAGGAGGGCTTGCGGATTGGATTAGCTGAGACTGATCCTAGGATGTAGGTGTAGGGTTTAAAAAAACATGTTCCCTTAGTAGTCATGGGCTTATTTTGTTAATTCAGAAGGTTCCAAAGGCCAATCCAGGTTAAAACCTCCAGCCCGATACCCTGAACCCTGAACCCTAAACCTTAACCCTAAACCCTAAACAAACCCTAAACCCTAAACCCTAAACCCTAAACCCTAAACCCTAAACCCTAAACCCTAAACCCTAAACCCTAAACCCTTATCCGGCGGCAGGAGAGCTCACTCGCTCATGACAGGGAGACCATCCGGGCCCTGGTGGATGCCAAGGCGCGAAGCTTCAGGCCTAGACCCAGATTCAGCGATTTAGGGTTTCGGGTTTAGGGTTTAGGGTTAGGGTTTAGGGTTTAGGGTTTAGGGTTAAGGGTCATATGGTTTAGGGTTAAGGGTTTTGGGTTTACTGCTCAGGGCCTAGAGATTGTGGTTCGGGGTGTAATCTCAGCTAGGGAGTGCATCGTGAATATGCGCGCCGCCGAGTTCTGACGGTAACCAGTACACGAGTAAAGTAATTAATTGCAAAGACCCGTTGGCCCATAGGCCTTCATGTAACCAGCTGTTTGGTACCTTCCACACACTCCTGGCGGTTTACGGTTTAGGGTTTAGGGCCCGTAAGTTCTAAACCTACTTGGATTCAGGACCCCCCCCACCCCCGTCCGAGAGGCACGAAAGATCTTTGAAGCAGACTCCTGCTTGGCACTCATAGCTTGTACGGTTTAAGGACTCTATAGCCCTTGACCCTAAGCCATTCACCCTAAACCAACCGTAAACCCAGATACTCTTGCCCAAGTTCTTCGACGGGTCGCGGACTCAAGCCCGAGTTCCCGAAACCCCTACGCATTGTGCAGCTTTTGTCTAGTGCTTTGACTGTTTTCGCTTTGCATGACATGGCAAGAGAACATGTCATGTTGTGCCGAACTCTACACAGGCCCAAACAGTTGAGGAACAACACCTTGGCGTTTTCAAATGTTGTTCTTGATACGTGGCACCAGGACGCTGAGGAGAACGCGCTTCGTGATCATGCTGTGTCCCAACTTTCCACACTGGACGAAAGACGCATCAGAATCCGTCGGAATGGCTGCACTAGGGCGCAGTTGACAGCCAAAAAGCACCCTACAAGCCTGAGAAGCTAGACTTCTTAAGCATCACACAAATTTCAAACCTTTGCAAAGAAGCATAAACAGCCTTAGACACCCAACCTTAAAAGCCTGAAACAACTTAAACCCTAAACCCTAAACCCTAAACCCTAAACCCCCCACCCCCCACCCCCAACCCCAACCCACCCCCCCCCCCCCCCCTTTTTTCGAAGTCGCACGCAGGCCGCGGCCGCGGCTGCGGCCGCAGCACAGCGGCGACTGGCCGTGGACCTCCAAGAAGCGGCGGCCACGGCCGCTGGGCTCAGTGGCGGAGCCCTCCTGGGGTTTTCTGTTGGGTTTTTGGGGTTTTAGGGGTCAGGTTTAGGGCTTATAGGGTTTTGGGGGGAGTAGAGGTTTAAGGGTTTGACTAAGGTCTAGGGGTGTTAGGCGGAGGAGGGAGGCCGGTGGGTTCGAGTTGAGGTTTTGTAACCTTGACAGGGGTTGGGGTTGTAGGGTTGAGAAGGGATTCAGGGTTTAGGATTTAGGGGTTTAAAAAGCGTTTAGGGTTTAGGGGTTAGGGGTTTAGGGGTTAGGGATTAGGGGTTTAGGGCTATAGCGGCGTTTTGGTCTTAGGCACGTTTAGGCATTACCTTGCCCCAGCGCTTTGGGCCATTCTGCTTCTGGGACCAGTGAACTAAACTCGACCCGCAAACCCTAAACCTAAACCCTAAACCCTTAACCCTTAACCCTTAAACCTAAACCTCACTAGGCCCTTATTTCTTGTGTTGGGAGCGGCTTCGGTTCCGTTATACGGCCTTTGAACCCAAAAAATGGGCACCCTTCCTTCCCAGGTCACTCTTGGGTCCAGCCCAAAATCCAAAACTCTGAAGCCTGGAGCCTAAACCCTCAAATGTCTGCTTTTGGGCTTTGTATCACCCTAAACCCTGAACCCTAAACCCTAAACCCTGAACCCTGAACCCACAGTGCATCCCGAGAGGGGAGTGTCCAGCAGGGCGTCCTTGCAAGGGCTTTCGAATCGGGGGCCTTTGTGCCCCACCTCGAACTCTGGGATGGAAGCCCTAAACCCTAAACCCTAAACCCTCTGAGGCCTCATGGCCCCCAAGCTTTGAATCCACACCCCGAAAACATGCATCCTATGGATCCTAGGCATGCCGAACCTTAAGCCCTACACTTTGAACCCTAAACCCTAAACCCGAAACCCTAAACCCTAAACCTAAACCCCAAACCCTAAACCCTAAACCCTAAACGGCCCTAAGCTCTAAACCCAAAACCCCAAAACCCCCGAAAAACAAAAAAAAAAAAAAACATGAAGCCAGCCCCAGGCCAGCTCTGCCGCCGAGGAGCGCACAGAGGCCCGGTAGGTGAGGAAGCAGTGTAGGGTTTTGGGTTTAGGGTTTAGGGCTATTGGTGAGTATTAACAAATTAGGATTTAGGATTCAGGGTTTTGGGTATTTTTGGTGAGTGTATAGGCTTTTTGAGGGATATCGGCTAGTGTACATCTTGTGTCCTTTTGGGGATGCGAGTTCTCAAAGCCCGACTTCATGTGATCCCCACTTAAACCCTGGTCGCTTAAAGCCTTAAACTGGAGCTTTGTTAAGCTTTAAAGCACAATCAACCTTTAATCTCTGAAGCCCGAACTTCTGTTCTAATCCCTAAACCCTATACCCTTACGCTAAACCTAGCCCAAAAAACCACAAAGCGTGAGGGGCCGAGGCGAGAAGGCAGGATGCGGGCGTGCCCTCATCATGCGGGAACACACGAAAAGCTAGATAAACAATGAAGGCAACGGAAGGGACAGGTTCAGGGCTCAGAGCGTAGAATAGTTGCGGATGAGGGATGAACCGTAGACACTACCCCCCCTCCAGTCCTGGCAGTTTGCCCTTCCGCGCGCGCAGGTCTTGGCCCACAACGTCCCGCGTGCCCGCGCGCTGCACAACGGCAACTGGGCCGTTTTTTAGGTCAGGGGTTTGGGAGTTTAGGCTTTCGGGCGTTCTGGTTCATGGAATAGGTTTTCTGGCTTCCGAGGTCCGGCTAGAGGGTTTTCGATGCTCCGTCCTGTAACCTGTAGGAAAGGAATGGTTTAGGGTTCAGGGTTGAGGATTGAGGATTGAGGGTTGAGGCTGAGAAGATCAGGAATGCCAAGTGCGGTCAGATGGCTCGAGCAGCGAAGCTCAGCCTCTTGATGGCGACTCCGAAACCCTAAACCGTAAACCCTATAACCCTATAACCCTATAACCCTATAACCCTATAACCCTATAACCCTATAACCCTATAACCCTATAACCCTATAACCCTATAACCCTATAACCCTATAACCCTAAACCCTAAATCCTAAACCATAAGCACCCACTCAAACCCCAAACCCTACACTTACACCCCAAACCCTACACCTACACTCCAAACCCTACACCTACGCCCCAAACCTACAAAGGTTAGACATCCTAGAGCCCCGATCCTGAGAGTGCAGACAATTCAGTCTGTGAGCCTTAGGAGGTTCTATGGCTAGTTATTTAGCCTGAGTATGGTTTAGGGATTAGGGTTTAAGGTTTAAGGTTTAGGGTTTAGGGTATAACTGGTTATAGCCTGATTTTGGAGGACTTCGAACCCCCTCAACCCAAACCTTTTTTTCTATACACTCTACACCCTGTTCCCCCAAACCTAACCTGTAAGCCCCCTAAGCCCCCTCAGCGACGTCAGCGACGTCAGCCCCCTCACGCCCCTCAGCCCCCTCAAACCCCTCAGCCCCCTCAGCCCCGAACCCCTAAGCACACGCTCAAGACCCCCTAAACCCTAAACCCTGAACCCTAAACCCTAAACCCTAAACCCAAAACCCCTGGTGTGTGATCCGAGGCTTGATGAACCTCAAAGGCCCGGCGCTTCAGCTTTAGGTTTTAGGGCCTTGGGTTTGGGGGGCTTGGGTTCGGGGGGCTTGGGGGCTTAGGCTTTGGGGCTTGCTTGGAGGTTCATGGTACGTATAAACCCATTAAAACTGTACTTAAAACTGTGCTTATAACCATATTGGGGCATTCAAGGGGCTTGCAAGTGGGCTATAGGTACAGTTAGAATTGGTTAATAAGTACCCTGAACCTCCAAGTGGGGTTTAGGGTTTAGGGTTGAGGGTTTAAGTTTCGGGTTTAGGGTTTAGGGGGATTCGGGGGATTAGGGGTTGGGGTTTAGGATCTCATGGTTTAATTAGGGGGATGAGGGGGTGAATAGGGTTTAGGGCTTTGAAGGGCTTCTTGTGACTGTGGTCTTGAGGGTTTACGAGCGGTCTGAGGCCTCGTTCAGGGTAAGATTTTCATGTTCAAGTCTTGTAGGCTGCTTACCTCTTTTTGGCGGTTTCTAGTGCATTTAGTGTTTCGGGGGTTCTTGAGGCTGGCAGAACACCGGCTGATCCTCCAAGTCGTGGGTTTAGGGTTCAGGGTTCAGGGTTTAGGGTTTAGGGTTTAGGGCCTAGCATGTATAGGGCAGCTCTTCTCAAAAGGTTTTCCGACTCCCTGAACCTCAAACCCTGAACGGCCCTAAACCCTAAACCCTCAACCCGAACCCCCTTAGCCCTAAACCATGAACCGCCCGTAAGCCTCCGACTCCACCGAGATCGCGGGATCCAAAGGTGGACCCCCAACACAAGAATCGAACAAGGGGCTATCAAGGGTTTGTAAGGGTTATGGTTTAGTTCTCAGGGTTCAAGGTTTAGTGTTCCGGGTTTAAGGTTCAGTGTTCAGCTTTGGGGTTTAGAGTTTAGGGTTAAGAGGCCCTTCAGGGTTTATGGTTCTTGGGGCTTATGAAGTCTTCTTCGGCCCTTGTAATCAGGAGATTGTTTCTTTTGCAGCGACGGTCGAATCCCTGAACCCCTTTAAGAAAGCCAGCAGCAAGGACCTGGGTACATACGGATCCCACATGTCAGTGCCCATATTGGGGGCCCATACCTGCAGATTTCAATTGGTCAAGGGTCTGAACAGGGTTTGGGCTTTGTGAAGGTTTTGGAGGTCATTTTGGAATAAGGGAATTCGGTACCGTTTTGAATCCCTGGAAGGGTATATACAAAAAGGGGGGGTGCAAGGTACCTACTTCCATCATTCCTTGCTAAGAACCAGTAAGGTGAGAGGGTAAATGTACAGATATATTATAGCGCGGGTATAAAGTACTCAATTCCTTCATTCCTGACTAAGAGCCAACCCGACGCCTTAAACCCTAAACCCCAAACCGCCCAAACCCCAAACCCCAAACCCCAAACCCCAAACCCCAAACCCCAAACCCTAAACCCTAAACCCTAAACCCTAAACCCCAGCAAGTTTAGGTTGTCTCTCAGCCTTTGCCAGAGGCAACGTCCGGGTCTTCTGCCGCGTCAGGCCGGCACTGCCCTGGGAGCAGTCCGAGTCCCTCCAGGCAGGGATTTCTGCTGGGTTTTTTTAAGGGTCTAGGGTTTAGGGTTTAGGGTTTGGGGTTTAGGGTTTAGGGTTAGGGTTGAGTGTTTCGGGTTTAGGGTTTAGGTGGTTTAGGGTTTAGGGTTTACATTGGGACCCCCCAACTGTTGTAAGGTTCTTGAGGCGGGGGAGGGTTCAAGGGGGGGGGGGGTACGGTGGGTTCGGAGTTAAGGACAAACCGTTTTTTTGGATTCAAGCATGGCGCCTGATCTGTTCTGTTATCAGTCAGGCGCGGGGCTTTGGTGTATAGGGTGCGCAGAGTTGAAGTTCTCTCAGCCCTAAACACAGGAACGAGGAACCTATATGAGCTCCAATCCCCAAGTTTCATGATCCTGCCCGCCCTCAGAAAGCTCAACGTTTGGGGTTTAGGGTTTAGGATTTAGGGTTTGGGTTTAGTGTTTAGGGCTTAGGGTTTAGGATTTGGGGTTTAGGGTTTAGTGTTTAGGGTTTAGGGTTTAGGGTGGGAATGGGCAGGTAGACTGCCTTGACGACCAGCATCTGACGGTCCGCTCAGACGTGATGAAAAGCGTTACAGGACTGGTGGGCTCCTCCGCTCTACCGTGTTCTATACCCTCGCACCTTTTAGGACCAAATGAACCTCAACAGGGTTTATGGTTCGTATACTCTAATCGGGATTTTCGTAACATAGGGTACATGATCCCAATTTTTTAGGGTTCATTTGTCCCCAAGGCAGGTGGGTACTACTCAGGGTGAGGGGAACAATGAGGATTGCAAGTTTTACAGGCTCCTTGAAGCTGGTGTGCACTGGGAACAAGACGTTGTAGTGCACATTCGCTCTTACTTGGACCCCCAAATATGTGAATACCCCAAACCCTTACACCCCTATACCCTAAACCCGCAAGAGGACCATCATTTCACATTTTTTAGGGAGTTTAGGTCGCATGTACTATGCATGCACTTTGTGTCGGCTCAGTGCAGGGCAGGGCCGGTGGGCCCGGCGACTCCCAGAAACATATACTTCATATAGGCAAGTATATAGCTTTCTACTTGTTGTGCCGCGCTAGCCACAAATCCAGGTGTGTGCAAGGCCACCATTCGGCCAAGGCCCTAGACGCTAAACACTTACAAGCCCCTGACCCTGCATGAAACCCCATCAGCCCTAAACCCTAAACCCTAAGCCCTAAGCCCTAAACCCTAAACCTTCTTTATCCGATTGTTCGGTGGCAAGCTTCGACTTGCATTGCGCCTCCACAGGACTCTCAGAGCAGACGAACACCTGGGACTTTGGTTTCGCCACGGGGCTGCCCCACTGGGTTTAGGGCTTTTAGGGTTCAGGGTTTAGGGTGTAGGGTTCAGGGTTGGTGTTCGGCTGCCTCACGGGGTTTAGGGATTTAGGGTTTTGGTTTGTTTTTTGTGCTTCTGGATTTTTTGGGAAATTTTTGGGTTCCACTGATTGGGTTTGCAGGGGATTATGGCTTTCTGGTTCTAGGGGATTTTGGGTTCCACTGCTTGGGTTTGTGTGGGATGTGGAGTTCTGCTATGGGGTTCAGGGTTTGGGGACAAGGACTCATGCATTTGGAGCTCCCTCAAAAGCATTCTATTTTATTTGCGGTGTTGAAGGGGTGCCCCTATTTGGGAAATACCCATACATCTACCGTCGCAGGAACTCTTAAAGAATGTCACTTTCCTAACTGTCAGTACCTCAAATCCCTATACCCTAAACCCTAAACCCTAAACCCTTCAAGGAATTACATAGGCCCTCGTTCCCTACTCAGGACCAGTCAGCAGCTCTCAACCCCCAAAAAATCAGGATCCCAGAGTCTTTGGGTTCTGTGAGACTAACCCTAAACCCTAAACCCTAAACCCTAAAACCCTAAACCCTAAACCCTAAGCTTAGGGTTCTGTGAGAACTCAGGATCACATCTTCGAGCCCACATCGACCCAAGGGGAGGTTTTCGAGGAGATGCAGCGCCAGTGCTTTTTTTCACATCGAGCTGCTTCTCGGGTGTACAGGTGAAAAGACCCCCTGTATAATCTATACTAGCAGTCCTTAAAAGGGATTATCCTGCCCCCTACTACAATCCCTTTGAAGGACTGTTAGCATAAAGAGGGAACATCCCAAGTTGAGACTCCAAATCCTATACCCGAAACCCTAAGCCCTAAACCCCAAGACCCTAAACATCCCAATTCAGGGTTCACAGAGGCCGCTTAGGGCATCTATGGCTTATAAAGGGCATCTCGGGGGCTTCGCGAAGTGGAAAGTTGAGAACTTGAGAACGTTAGAACTTAGAACCTTTCAATACCTTAAGAACTGGTCTTAGTAGGGGGAACGAGGGCATGAGGTGCCCTCTATTCTAGAATAGTATATACAGAGGGATAGAAGGCACCTCCCCAATTCCCTGACTCCCTAATCACTACGGGCCAGTAGATTACAGCGTTCTTCAGACAGAGGTGTCCAACTGATACTCCTCTTCAAGCACTCTGCGATTTCGTCGTGGCAGCGCTCAGACCCCATCACACCCGGACATACCGTCCCATAATTTTTGGTTGCAGTCCCTGTATCCTGCCTCAGTGGACCCTGCGCCGTGCAAGGGAGGGCTGTACCTGGAATTACCATCCCGTTTCTGAAAGCCAGGGTTGTTTTCTTTTTTGGTTCTCCATGCTGCGTGATGGGGTCGCGAAGGACCAGGCTCTCTGAGATCCGAACCCCCTCCAAACCCGAAACCCTCATGAGAAGCAGGTGTATGCAGGCCTTGCAGGTGTAGGGTGGATCTAAACTCAATCGCCCTAAACCTCTGAACCCTTCATGAACACTTCAACCCACCCCTACCAAACCTTCAAGCCCTAAGCCCCTAAACCCTAAACCCTAAACCCTAGACCCTGAACTCTCAAAACTAAAATCCCATTCGCTTCTGGCCAGGAGCTTGCCATGCTGGTTCAGTCAGCAGCGCACTTGGATCCAGAAACCCCACTGTGCCGGAGGTTGTTGTAGGGTGTAGGGTTTAGGGTTTAGGGTTTAGGATTGAGGGTTTAGGGTTTAGGGTTTAGGGTTGAGGGTTGAGGGTTTAGGGTTTAGGGTTTAGGGTCAGGGTTCACGGTTCAGGGTTTAGGGTTTAGGACATCTACCCCAAACCCTAAGTAAGTAGATGCTTGGGCCTTGAAGCTACATCAAGCCCTAAACCTGAAACCCATTTTTGTACATGCACCCCTAGGGTCAGGCCCAGAAAACCACGAACAGAGCTACAGAGGTTGGGATTTGGGCCAGGATGCCCTGTGGCAAGAGTCCTCAAAGCCTGAAGGGTTTAGGGGTCCAAGATCAAGGGTTCAGGCTTTCGGGGATTAGGGTTTAGGGTTTAGGGCTTATGGTTAAGGGTTTAGGGTTTCCAGAGTTGGGCACTTAGTAGCTACGAGACACCAGAAGACTTTGTTGCCCAAGCTCGAGAGGCACATGGCCTCAACCCTGAACCCAGAGCTTGTTCCGAGTTCAGGGTTGGGTTTCAGGGCTTAGGTTTCCGGTGCGTTTTGCGTTTAGGGCTTAGGGATAGCCCCACAAAATCAAAAAACCTGGAGTTTACGATTTGGGGTTTCGGGTTTAGGGTGCAGGGTTTGGGGTGCGGAGTGTTTTGGGGTTTAGGGATTCTGGCTTAGGCCTATGGGGTCGCTCTCGCCGGTCCTCTTTTTTGTACCAGTGTTGTCGCTTGTTGCAGTCGCCATGCTGCGAAAGTAGGTCCCCTCAAGCTATGAAAGAACAGACACCCTAAAACCCTAATCCCCTAACCCCTAAGCCCTAGACCCTAAGCCTAAAGGCTATGGACGGATACCGCGTGGCGATCTTCGCATATGGGCAGACTGGAGGCGGGGCCTCCTCAGTGTACGGCTTCCTTTGGACATTTGAGGGTTTAGGGTTGAGGGTTTGGGGTTCGGGTGCAGGGTTTAGGGGTTTAATATCTATAGTAGGGTTTACGATAGGGTTTAGGGTTTAGGGTTTAGCATCTATAGGGTTTAGGGCTTGTTAGTGTAGGGTTTATAATAGGGTTCATAATGGGGTCTAGGGTTTCGGACCCTCATCCCCCTGTCCACCACTCTTCGAAGCCCAGAGCGCCCACCCGAAGCCTTGAGTCCTCAACCCGAACAACACATGCAACCTCCCTACCAAGGTTAGGGTGTTTAGGGTTTAGGGTTTAGGGTTTAGGGTTTAGGGTTAGATTGTGAGCCCTACTCAACACTACAATTGTCCTACCAGATCTGTGACTCACTGCTTAGGGTTTGGGGTTTTGGGTTCGGGGCCGAGGCTTATGGTCTGGGGCTCATAAGGTTTGCTTGTAGGGCTCTACTTGGAGGTACATGGTACTTAGGGTTTAGGGTTTAGGGTACTCATTAACCAATTATAACTGTACTTATAACCCACTTGCATGCCCTTTAAGTGCCCTAACATGGTTATAAGTACTGTTATAATTGGTTAATAAGTACCATGAACCTCCAACGAGGGCTTGGCTTATAGGGTCGAGGTTGAGCTGCTGTTGGTGGTCGGCCACAGCCACGAGCTTGGTGTTCGGGATGCAGTTTCTGATTCTTGCAGCGCAGGCGGGAAGACACACACCATGGACGGGCCGCCGGAGGATCGTGACGGCTCCGCCGCAGAGCGAGGCCACTTTATTCCTGGTTCTTAGGGTTTAATTAGGGCTTAGGGTATACCTACCCGCTAAGGGATGATGAAGGGTACCTCCTTCCTTCGTTCCCTACTAAGAACCAGCCAGACTTTCAGAAGGTTCTGGGAGGAAGGCTTCGTCGTGCGGAGAATGCAGAGGGATCACTCTTTCATGAGCCGCAACATGTCCTGTGACAGAGTATCGAGCACGGAGCCCACCAGCCCTGAGACCTATACAGTAGACTTTTTTTGCTTTGTCGTACATTTGTTGTGTTTTTTGTTGCTTCTGCCGACCCTCTCCCTCTCCTTGTTCCTCTCCCTCTCCATCTCCCTCTCCCTTCTCTCTCTCCCGCTCTCTGTCTCTCCCTCTCCCTCTGTCGCTTTCTCTCCCTCTCCCTCTCTCTCTATCTTTCGTTGTTTCTTTCTTAAAGAAACTTTCGATGACTCCGTCATCAAGCCAGAAATTTCGGTTCTTGGACTGGCTGCTCGGGAAAATGGCCTGCACCGGGCCTCCTAAAGACTCCATCGATGCTTCGCCAGGGATCATCCCTCGCACTGTCGACCTCATCTTCCAGGAGGTCTCGAGCCTGCAGTTGAGAGGGAACAGGGTTCAGCCACAGTTTTAGGGTTTAGGGTTTAGGGTTTAGGGTTTAGAGCGTCCAAAGCTATGCTTATTTTTTAGGGCGGTGGTGTTGTTGAGGTTGATTTGGAGCTCGACTTCAATAATAGTCCCTGTGCTTAGGACCCTGTTCCCATAGCCTTTCAAATTTCAGAGGGCCCTGAAGCTAATCCCTTACTGAACCCTAAACCTCTGCACATTAAACCCCGAAACCCCTAAACTCCAAACCCCAGCCATGAATAGAAACCCTGAACCCTAGACCCTAAACCAACAAACCTTGAACCCCCCAAAAACCCTAAGTCCCTTGACACGATCTTCAGGCCCAAGGACAGGCTTTTGCTTCTGCTGGGCCATCGTGAGGGTTTGGGGTTGACGGTTTCGGGTTTAGGGCTAAGATCAAGAAATCTTCAAAAGCCACAGAGCTGTGCCGCACACTTGGAAGCTCTTTTGACTTCGTCAGTCCACTTCGTATCCCCTTGAAACCTTATGTATAGTCCCCAGAACCCACCTTACTAACCCTACTTACTACGTCCAAAAGGCTTCCAACCCTAAATACCGTTACTACTAGAGCCGTGTACTTTAATTTCCCTAAACCCTACACACGTTTTGTCTCAGGGTTTGCAGGGGTCTATTATAAACCCGAATCCCTAAACGCAACCGGGACACTATGTGTACCTACAGCTTAGTTGTAATTACCGCTTCATTAGTAGGTCAAACCTATCAACACTGTAGGTAAATAGAGTCCCATGAACACTCCTAAACCTATGCCCAAAAGTTACTTTAGTTTGTTATCAGAACCTCCACACTGAATATCCCTAAACCCTAAACCCTACAATCCAGCCATAGTTCAGGTGGAGGACTTGCGCGCCAAGGGTTGGATCTTTGAGGTGTCAGCCACACTTCTGGAGGCAGGACGGTTTACGGTTTAGGGTTTAGGGTTTAGAGGGTGGGGCTTTTGGGATCATGCGGTCTAGGGCAGGGCTTTAGAGCTCTCTGCTCAGGGCAGGGCTTAGCGTTGGAGCTGTACAGAGCAGTAAACGCACCCAGTTGCTGTGTGGTTCCCTGCGGCACTGGGGGACGCAGCAAGGGACCATCATGTACAGAAATGACCAGCTATAATCGAAGTGCCGAATCAACCTAGTATTGTCTTTCGGCCCAAACACGTGAGAAATCGAATCCATAAAGCCTGAGGGTATGCTTAGGGCCCCAAAAGGCCCATAACACTGGGGATGTGGGTAGGGTTTATGGTTTCGTTTCGCGCGCCGGCATTGAAGCCCCCAGGCCTCCATCTTGCCCAACGATACCAAGCCCCACGAGGCCAAATCTGGGGACGAGAACGCGGAAAGAAGCCCAAAGCCCGACTGAAAATGTCGAAATAGACCCCCAAACCCCACACCCTGAACCCCAAACCCGAAACCCCAAACCCCAAACCCCAAACCCTCAACCCTAGCTTCGATACGAAAACTGCAGGTCTACAACGAGGCCGTGTACGACATCCTTGCTCCACGGAGCAAGGCATTGGGCTTCCGGGGTTTGAGGGTTGTTTAAGGCTAGGCCTAAACCCTCAACCCTAAACCCCAAACCCTAATTCAGCCCTAATCCCTAAACCCCGAACCTTAATTCAGCCCTAAACCCTAAACCCCAAACCCTAATTCAGCCCTAGACCCTAAACCATGAATGTTCAAGAGGCTAAGTTTAGGGCTTTTGCCTTTGTAGGAAAGCCTCTGTCTGGCACCGACTTTCCTAACGACTATCCTGACCTTGCGAGAAGGAATACGCAGCAAAACAGGGGTCCTTAACAGCCCAACACCCTAAACCCTGAAACCCTAAAACCCCCAAAACCCCCAAAACCCTAAAGCCGTAACACCCTAACACCCCAACACCCCAACACCCTGACACCCTGACACCCTGAAACCCTAAATCCTAAAACCCTAAAGCCCCAGATCCAACACCCTAAAACCTTAAACCCTAAACCCCTAAAGCCCTAACCCCCCCCCCCCCCCAAACAAAAAACAAAAACCTAAAACACCTAAAAGAAAACCCTAAAGCCTACAACATAAACCCTAGGCCGTTTAAGCCCTAAACCCTAAGGGTTTACCTCAAACCCCTTGGCAAGATTTGTTTTTGAGTTTTTGAGTGCTTGGGAGCAGGGTTCTGGGCTACTGTGCCGGTCGCGTTCTTCGGCCCGGGAGTTCACGGATCTTGAGGTTTAGGGTTTATTAGGGTTGAGGGCATCCGAGACTTCCTACTTGGAGGTAACCCCAACTTCTAGGACCCTGGAGGCTGCTTAGGGCTTAGGGTTTAGGGTTTAGGGTTTAGGGTTTAGGGTTTCGGACCCAGAGTAGGCCCTCCCTTTTAGGGCTCAGGTTCCCTTAGAAGCCCCTCTAAACCACAAAGGGCACCCTTACAACTGCACGTAGAACCTACTTAGAGGACTTAGGGAGCTTATAAGTGCAGTTATAGTTGGGGTTTAAAGTACCAATGAACCTCCAAGTAGTGGAGCCCCCCTCACATGGGCGGTTCTCTAAATTATGGTCCCCACTCGGGTGCCCCAAATAGCTCCGTATCAACACAAGACCAGCCCAAAGGGAACCTTCATTCAGAGAACTAAACCCTAAACCCTAAACCCCAAACCCCAAACCCTAAACCCTAAACCCTAAACCCCAAACCCCAAACCCTAAACCCTAAACCCTAAACCCTAAACCCTAAACCCCACAGGCAGCTCGAGGGTGTAGAGCTGTTCTCCATTTCAAGGGTTCAAGGTACAGGGCTTACTGGCTCAAAACCCAACTTTTCAACTTTTGGGCTTCTTATAAGGTAGTTTATTCTGAAAGTTTCAACTTTCATTTGCTTGGGTTTTCGGCCAGTAAGTAGGGCTTCGGGGGCTCAGACTTCTGAAAACACCCCATTCCCGCAAGCCCTATAGGTCCCTTTAAGCTCCTTGAGCCCTAAAAGCCTCAAAAGAACAGTCTAACCCATCCCTAAACCCTAAACCCTAAACCCGAAACTTTAAACTCTAAACCCTAAACCCTAAATTTTTGAGCCCTTCGCAACAAAAGTAAGTACGTTCCAGGAGCAGCGCGCTGCTTCGGGCACCGATTCCCGCCAGGCTTACATAATTATAGTGAGCTACATGCCGATTGCTTCAGAGTTTGGGTTTAGGGTTTACTTTAGCCTAACACATCCTTCATTCAGGAGGGCGGCTCAACTCATAGCACATGATGCAAGGCACGCACGAAGGGATGGTATGTAGTAGAGATAGCCAGATGTCGTCAGAAGTGGTTTGGATCCCAGAGGTGTTATTCGTGGGTTTTCGCGCGGCAGACGGGGTGAACTCACAAGCGGCGTCGTCGCTGTCATTTTTCCTTGCCATAGGTAGGGTGAGGGCCGCCCAACTAACTACCCTAAATATACTTTGGGTACCCATATCCTAAGTTGCAGCACCTATAAAAGAAATTAAGGACCTTTATTGTCTTATAGCTATGAGGGCGGTCCACGCTGTATGCTTCTCTTCGTGAGGGAGGGACTCGCTTCGCCGATGATTCTGTTCAGGATGATACATGGTAGGTTTCTGAACTAGGATCCTCTTTTTGGCGCCTAGTAAAATATGGGGAAGTACCGCAACAAGCACTATGATCATTTAGTGGACTGATTTTATACGGAGGCTTTGGAAAGGGGAAGTCGCGCTCAGGGATTACAAGAAGGGACCCCTCACTATACGAACTATAGTTAAAAGGACTCATAACCTTACTGACTTAGGATTCTTACAACTTAATTCAGGGTCCTTATAACTCTACCTATAACTAGGGTGGCCCCTCCTTGTAGGCTTAGGTTCAGGGTGGCGGCTTCAAGGCTTTTTTTTAGGGCCAGAACGAGCAGGCGGTGGATCAGTTCGTCACCCGGAAAGTGGCCGATGCAGCAGCGGTGCATCGTCTCCTTGCCAAGGCCGCTGCATGCCATATCCGATGTACGACATCTACTGCCCGCTACTGTCTACGAGATACTGTCTACGACATACTATACATGACATATATAATAATCATACTGTAGTATATATATATACATATACATCTATTGACGTATACATTTGTCATGAATACATAGTGTAACTCTATGACATTGGATTGAGCCTTGGACCTCGCTTATGTTTTTTTGTGGTTTGTCGGCTGCCACGGCCCTGAAGGCGGCGCAAGAGCGACATGTTGCCGCAACTGCCTGCAACGACCGGTCGTTGCCTGGCCGAATGGCAGCCCCAGACCAAAACTTGGGTTCAGGGTTTAGGGCTTAGGATTTAGGGTTATAGGCTTTAGGCTTTAGGCTTTGGGGTTTACGGTTCAGGGTTTAATGAAGGTTCAGGGTGTAGGGTTGAAGGTATACGGTTTCAATGCTGCTGCGTTGTAGGCAAGCAGGTTAGGACCCTGCCCTTTTACATACTTGCAGGCCAAGGATAGGGGTTGTTCTCTAAGGTAGGGCCCCTTTTCTGAGTCATCGTTGAACAACATGTTACAAGTTTATGAGTACTTAAACCCAATAAGGACCAACAATGATCATTTCTTATTGTACTCCAACAATGGTTCAGTTTTGGGGGTCCTTTATATTATTGGTGCCGGGCTATATCTAGGACCCAAAAGGTTACACTTATTTGGGGAACTACCTTAAACTAACAGTCCACTAGGGGGTACTATAATCCCTATTCAAAAGGGGTACTATAATCCCTATTCAAAAGGGGAACATCCCAATATAGGACCGCAAAAGTCGCCAAACTTTGGTGAACTACCCGTATAAGTCACGCCACAAAGGAGCCGGTCACACGCGGTCTTCCAGCTCACCCTCAGCGGACGACGTTGGGAGGAGGCGTGCACCATACCTCTCCAAAAGCCCCTAAACTCTAAACCCTAAACCCTAAACCCTAAACCCTAAACCCTAAACCCTAAACCTAAACCCTAAACCTAAACCTAAACCCTAAACCCTAAACCCTTCAACCGGTTTACTATACGATCATAAGGGACCCCCGAGTCTAGACCCCCAAATAGTAGGAGCCCCTTTTCATAAGGACCCCAGGAAAGTACCCCCAATATCGTAAACCTTCAAATCCCAGACCTCAAACTCTAACACTAAGCCTTTTTAAGATTTTAAGCCCTAAAGCCGCTAAAAACAAGGAACCCGATCAAAAAACAAAAAAAGAACTCCTGACCATGCTGTGGCCATCCTAAACCCTAAGCCCTAAACCCCAAACCCTAAACCCTAAACCCCAAACCCCAAGCCCTAAACCCAAAACTCTAAACCAGGACCGTTTGGAGACAGTGTCCGGCCTGCTGTCTTTGGTTGACCTGGCTGGCCGGGCTCTCAGAGAGAGCAAGCAGATCAACAGAATGAACGATTTTAGTTAGTAAAGCATTCAGGGTTTAGGGTTTAGGTTTTAGGGTTTAGGGTTATTTTAATTTTCAACAGTCTTCATATTTTTCTGCTGAATTATGTTCAAGTATTCAGTTGAGTTTGGCCTTCAGGGTTCACGTTTTTTTTGGGAGGACCCTCACTTTCAGCCTTAAGTAAGCTTACTTTACACTAGTTTACACAACAAAGCTCTGCCAGTATGCCTTTGTAAGCCCTTGGAAAAGAGCTTACAGTTGAGGGAGGGAGGGGCCATTATTTGTTGATGAGGGATGAGGGTTTACGGGGGAAGAGTCTAAAGCCCTGCGAGCTCTACACCCTAACCCTGAACCCTAAACCCACTCAACCACTCGACCTGACATCCTTCAGCCCGACACCTGAGCAACGATGTTTGGGGCTTGTTTGTTTTTGTTGATTTCGTCCGGCATCCTTAGCCCACAACTTAGCCCCTAAGCCCTAAATCCAAAACCATAAACAAACTAGGGTTTAGGGTTTAGGGTTTTATGGTTTAGGGTTTAGGGTTTACGGTTTACGATTTAGGGTTAGGGTTTAGGGTTAAAAAATTTAAAAATTTTTTACCTGAAAGCCTCAAATCGGCAGCCAGGCTCGGAACGCGTGGAGAAGTCTCAGGCCGGATGCCCTAGGACTCCTAGGACCCAGAGTGGGGCCTTCTCCCCGTTTTTTTGGGTTTAGGGTTTGGGGCTTAGGGCTTAGGGCTGGGGTTTAGGGTTTAGGGTTTAGGGTTTAGGGTTTAGGGTTTAGGGTTTAGGGTTTAGGGTTTAGGGCTACTAGGACCCAGAGTAGGCCCTTATTTCCCTTTTAGGGTGTGGGTTCCCTCATCAGCCTCTACTCTTGGGTCTAGACTCCGAAATCCTAAGCCACGCAAACCGTTTCTTCAAGCCCCGAACCTTAAACCCCAAAACCCCAAAACTCCAAAACCTAAAGCCCCAAGCCCTTAACTCTAAACTCCAAGCCCTAAACCCCAACCCCCAAACTCTTAAACCAGTAACCATAAACCCTTAACCCTAAACCCTTAACGACAAAACCCCCCAAAACCGGTCGAGGCTGCCGGGGAGCGCTTGAAGGAAGCGCGCTACATCAACCGCTCTCTCTCGGCATCCTGGCCGAGTATTGGGGACGGTTTTGGGGTTTCGGGTTTAGGGTTTAGGGGTTAGGGTTTCGGGTTTAGGGTTTAGGGTTTGCACTGAAAACGTCCTACACCCCTAAACTCCCCGAAGCCTGAAAACTCAAATCTTTCAGGGTTAGAAGCACTGGAGCTCCGATGACACGTCTAGGTGTGCGGGTACAGGGCCTCAACACCGTCCATGAACCGTAGGCCCTAAACTCTAAACCCTAAACCCTAAGCCCCAAACCCTAAACCCTAAACCCTACAACAAGCACTGATTTCTGCAGACCCTCTTGACCCCATAAGCCTGATAAACGCTACACTTTGGGATGTTCCCCCAAATACTAGCAGTCCTTAATCGGGATTTTCGTACCCCCTAGTATACTCCCTATTAAGGACTGCTCGAAAAGAAGGGGGAAGATCCCAAGCTACACTCTACAAGCCTTGACCCTAAACCCTCAACCCTAAACCCTAGAAATCCTTGATGATATACGCTCAGCCTCTTCATCAAGATTCGTCAGTGGCGTGGCTGTTTAGGACCCAGGGCTGGGCGGTGGCCCCTAAACCCTAAACCCTAAACCCTAAACCCTACCCCCTATCGAAACCCGCTAAAGATTGGGTGGGGAACCCCGGTATGTGCTGCGCACACTCACTGACCCTGGCACCTATATAGTCCTGGTTTCTACACTCCCTTGTTGGGGTTCCCATACGAGAAGGGCCACCTTACACGAACTTAAAGGGTTAATTTGTTGTGTTGAATTATGTAGGGGTAAACTCAGCTATAGCACTTATAACTTTATGAATCCTTCATTTCTCTAAATACTATAGCCAGTACCTCAAAAACTGGGCACCCAAGCGGAGATCATCCAAATCCCAAGCTGTTCTTGACCTTAAACCCTAAACCCTACACCCTGAACCCGGAACCCTAAACCGTAAGTTCAGGAGCATGCCTCCCTTCCCAGGCCCTAGGCGATGTCATCGAGGCACTCTCGCGACGGGGTGGCGATGGCACAGGCAAGGGTTTAGGGTTTAGGGTTTAGGGTTTAGGGCTTAGGGCAAGTTTAGAAGCCCTCACATTGAGGGCGCATAGGCTTCATGCTGAGATTTGCTTGCTGGCTCTTCGCAGGGAATGACGGAATCAGGCACCCTATGTGCTTCCTTAATTTTTGGAAATACATGTACTGGGATACAAGGTACACAATTCTAACATTCCCTACTAAAAACCAGTAGGTTCAGGGCTTAGAGTCTTAAAGCTCAGGGTGGCAAGACTAAGGTGCAGGGGTTTCGGGTCGAATGCTAAGGTCTACGGTTTGTAGATTTCCCTAAACACCTAAACCCTCAATCCTAAACCCTAAGCCCTACGCCCTAAACCCTAAACCCTAAACCCTAAACCCTAAACCCCACTCTAAACTAGCCTTCGGGTTCCAGGGTCCCAGGGTCTTGAGCCAAGGTTTGAGGCTTGGTTTAGGGTTCAGGGTTTCAGGCATAGGGATTAGGGCTTAGGGCTGGAGATCCCTCTATCATATTCCTGCATACTGTTAAGGGTTTAGGGTTTAGGGTTTAGGGTTTAGGGCATGTCTTTGGTATGTTACGCTCGCCCTGTGCAAGTTAGGCTGCTTGCTGTCCTGGAGAAGTTTCGTTTAGGGTTTAGGGGCTACGCTGCTTGTTGTCCCCTGGGTTCTGGGGAAGGTGGGTTTACGGTTTAAGTCTTTGGGCGTACCTGGACCCCCAATGTATGTAAAAAAGACCCACAGAAGTCCACCCGACACCCCAAGTCACAAGCCCTCGAAGGTCCCTAAACCCTAATCCCTGAACCCCAAACCCCTGAAACCCCTTAAACCTTAAATCCTAAGCCTTCCGGGTCCCTAGGTCCTAAACCCCCAACCCTAAACCCCAAACCCTAAACCTTGAACGCTAAACCCTAAACCTGAACCTTAAATGTTCTAAAGATACGTACCTGTGAGGACATGTGCCCTACCGCAACTCCAGGTTGACGATGCTTCTGCTCCTGGGCATGTTTAGGGTTTAGGGTTTAGGGTTTGGGGTTGAGGGTTTAGGGGTTTAGGGTTTAGGGTTTAGGGTTTAGGGTTTAGGGGTTTAGGATGAGGGTTTAGGACTTGAAGGGCTTCTGGGGTTGGGTAGTTTCGGCTAAACCCTCAGTTTGCCCGAGGGTAGACCCTAAACCCTAAACCTTAAGCACTCATCCTATTATGTCCCTTCGCGGTTCTAAAGACTAAAGCCCTAAGCCCTAAACCCGAAAGCCCCAAACCCTTAACCCTAAACCCCAAACCTAAACCCTAAACCTTAAACTCAGACTCTAAACCCTTTCAACTGGCAAAAGCCCTAAACCCTAAACCTTAAACCCTAGCCCTAAACCCTAAACCCCAAACCTAAACCCTAAACCCTATGAAGGCCCCAAACCCCATGAACTCACAACCCTTGATGGGCCCAGGAAGTCGTCACTCAGTGGGGACTCGAAGGCCAGTTGACAGGGTTTTTAGGGTTTCGGGTTCAGGGTTTAGGGTTTAGGGTTTAGGGTTCAGGGTTTAGGGTTTTTAGGGTTATTCTTAGGGTTATTCTTAGGGTTTTTCTTAGGGTTTTTAGGGTTTATAGGGTTTATAGGGTTTATACGGTTTAGGGTTTGGTCAGGGCCGCGGGGTTTCTGAGGATCTTGTTGAGGGTTTGGCGTTGAGGCTCGCGTTTTGGCTAAAGCTTTACGGTTTAGCTGTTTGGTGTTTAGGCTTTTTGGTTTAGCCGTTTGGGAATTAGGTGTTTGTGGATTGGGCTTGGGGGTTCTCAGGGCTTCGGGGTTGTGACCTATCCTTTAAGTATAGGGCCACGACATGAAATGGCATGAGATTCCGAAATCTTCTGAATCTCAATCAAACTCCAAACCCAAAACCCTACAGTAAACTTTACCTTTTCATCTTTCTGATCCCATAAACGTCTCGAAGAGAAAGGCCTGCCTTATCTTGATTGGCGCATAATTATATTGTTTATTCATAGGGTCTATGCAAAGTTTTGGACCCCTACAAACCCCTATAAGCCTTCAACCCTAAAACCCTCAAGCCCTGAAGAGAGTCTCGCATAGGGATGCCAGGATGCCATTCCCTTTTGGGGAACCAAAATGGGCACCCAAACCCAGCCCTAAACCCTACATGAAAGCCGAGCCTAGACTCAACTAGACTCGCATAGGGAGAGGAATCAGTATTCAATCTGTTTGGGCAATTGACGGAGAATGAGTTACGTATGAGCTCTTGCCAAATCGAAAAGCTCATCCACGACAATGGTTTAGAGACGGGGTTTAGGGTGTAGGGTTTCGGGTTAGGCTAGGGCTAGACACAAGAAACAGTCCAGCGTGGACACACTGACAACCTGCAGTCGTACTCTGGTCGCGGGGCGTCGTGGATTTGACGTCCGGCCAAGGAGAATTGCCCAAGGCTGCGCTCGACACGCGCATACCATACCTCGGCCTTTGTCTGAGCGAGCAGCATTCGCTTCAACTGAAGGGAGAGATCCTCCGGCCTCCGGTGGATGAAGACCCGCATGTTCACGGAGGGCACGACATCCTACGGAAGCGAACGGCGCCAGGGTGCTGGCCCCGCCACAGCCCCACCTAATCAAGTTTGGCTGGGGGTACGTAGCCATCATGGTAGCTTGCCAGCGCCCTCGGAACTTCAACTCCAAAACACGACCCCCCTACCCCCGCAACACCAAGCCTCCTAAACCCCGAGAGGCTCTGATGTTCGTCAACGTTTCGCCCTGCCTCTGCCATCTGAATGACACCGGGCCGCATGCACACGCCCAAACCCTAAGGCCCCTAATGTTCTGTCTTTTTGGGTTTAAAGGGTTTAGGGTTTAGGGTTTAGGGTTTAGGGTTCCGTAAACCCCAGGTATAGAGCCTAAACCCAAAGCCAGACATCGAGGCCTGGAGATCGAAATTCTAAGCCAGACCCTCAAGCCCCACCCGAAACCCCAAAACTCCTCCAAACTCCATATCTGGGTGGTGCTTTGGGAAAAGTATACCCTAAACCCTAAACCCTAAACCCTACACCCTAAACCCCAATGAGTCGGCCTTCTTGATTTGCAAGAGATGCGGCTCGCGCATCTCATCGCCGAAGCAGAGGGTGAAGACCTGGTCCTTGCTGAAGACTTGGCTAACCCTAAGGGTCCATGTACCTAACTATTCTATACTTGGGCCTTAAAGTAGCTCCTCTACAGGGACTTTAGGGCCCAAGTAGATAATAATGAGGTACATGGACCCTTAGGGTAAGTTTTTCGACACCATTCGCATCCCCCACTTGGGCGTGGCAATGGGGGGATTGGGACGAAATGAACCCTAAAAGGGTTTATGGTTCATATACCTTAAGAGGAATTCTACTAGTATAGGGTATATGACCCCCAATTTTAGGGTTCATTTCGTCCCCAAGGGAGCGCCACCTCAGCTTCCCGCACTTGCGCAGGGCTACTGCGCGGAGCACTATTCAGGCTGTTCTCTGCCAGAGGTTTAGGGTTTAGGGTTTAGGGTTTAGGGTTTAGGGTTTAGGGTTTAGGGTTTAGGGGTTTAGGGTTTATAGGGTTTAGGGACTCGGGGCCTTGCCCGGGATTGTCCCTTGAGCCCCTTGCTTGCGGCAGCCCGGATGACGGGATGGGCGGCAAAGGTCAATTCGGTGTCTTTTGTGGATGATCGGCACGCCTGGGCGCAGCAGTGCGCAGGTTATCTTGATAGCTTTGGAAAGCACGGCTCAGATAAACCCTGAAAGAACTCCAAAACGCTAAGAACCTTGAAACAAACTAAGCACCCTAAACAGCCTTCAAAAAACCCTTTAAAAGAAAACAAAAACCCTACAGCATAAGAACCCTAAACGATACTCAAATGAGCACCCCTTAACGGAAAGCCCATAAAACATCAAAAAGAACCCTTGAAGAAAACTACTGTAAGAGCTCCCTAAACCCCTAAACCCCAAACCCCTAAACCCCTAAACCCCTAAACCCCTAAACCCCTAAACCCCTAAACCCTAAACCCCTCAACCCCTCAACCCCTCAACCCTAAGCCCCGTCCATGCTGAGCTCCAAGCCCTAGACCAAGCCCCCGGATCGAGCTTCACTCATATGGGTTCAGGGTTTAGGGTTTAGGGTTTAGGGTTTAGGGTTTAGGGTTTAGGGTTTAGGGTTTAGGGTTTAGGGGGGCGAGGCGGGGTTCCGAACATAGAAAGGCACTGCTGTTGAAAATGAGGCTTAGGGTTTAGGGTTTAGGGTGTAGGGTTTAGGGTTTAGGGCCTATCTTCTATTGGGGCCACTTTATTCTATTTGGAGACCCCGATGTCGGGAAGGGCCCATGCCGGGTGGTCGGGTTTAGTGCCTTTGGGGCTGCTGGGGCGCGGTGTTTGGGGTTTAGGGTTTGAGGGTTTGGTGTTTGGGGCCTAACCCTGAAAAACCCTAAAACCCTAAATCCTAAACCCTAAACCCGAAACCCTGCAACTGCAATCTCTAGATTCAGGAGACGCTGGCCTCCCTACGATTTGCCGCAAAGGCCAGCAGAGCTTGAGATTTGGTTGCTAGGGTTCGGGTTTAGGGTTTAGGGTTTAGGGTTTAGGGTTTAGGGTTTAGGGTTTAGGGTTTAGGGTTTAGGGTTTAGGGTTTAGGGTTTAGGGTTTAGGGTTTAGGGTTTAGGGTTTAGGGCTTGGTCAGGGCTGCGGGGTTTCGGAGGATCTTCTGAGGGTTTAGCGTTTACGCTCGCGTTTAGGGCTTTGGGCTTTTAGGGTTCTAGGTAATGATGTTGGCCCTTGGGATATGTTATGTTTCCCTATATTATTGGGTTTAAGCCGATTATACTTTAAACCCTAAACCCTAAACCCTAAAACCCTAAACCCTAAACCCTAAACCGTATTCAGTGGGCTTTGCGGGCCATCCAAGGTTTCTCTGTGGTGCTTTACTGTAGCTTTAGATCCTTAGCCCTTTTGGGCTCATTGTGCCTCTGAATAAGGCAGCTAAAAATTAAATTAATTAGACTGATAGCTACCCTGCTAAGTGCAGCCAAGGGTTTGGTGTTCAGGTTTCTGTTTAAGGGGCTTGAGGGTTTATGGGGTTTAGGCTGTTTTGGGGGGGGGGGGTTAGGGTTTAGGGTTTTTTGCTTTTCTTTAAGGGCTTATAGGGTTTAGTTTTGGGGAGGGCGGGGGGTTAGGGTTTAGGGTTTAAGTTGTTTGGGGGGGTTTAGCCCTTAGGGTTATAGAGTTTTGGTGACGTCGAGGCTTTGATCGCCAGTGGAGCCTTTAATAGGGTGTAGGAAGTCTTCGTACTGTGCATTGTGCAGGGAGTTTTAGTATCCAGTTTAGAGGGGTGAAGGTAGGGGTTGTACAGGAGAAAGTGCACATGCCCCCGAAACCCTAAACCCTAAGCCCTAGACCGGTCTAGGGTTTCGTTTCGAGTCTAAGGTTGTGTTGTTTGTGGAGCTGTGGGGAGTTTTTAGGGGAGTTTAGGGTGGTTGTCCATGTAGTTTGACCCTGCAGCAACTGCTTTTCGGGCCCCAGTACTCCTAAACCCGAGCCCCTAAACTTTAGGGCTTTGGGATTAAGGTATCTGTTTGTAAGTGCGTCAGTTCAGCAGTGTCGCGGACGCGGCTTAGGCACGCTTGGAAATAACCCCCCCCCCCCCGCCCGCCGAAAACCCAAACAATAATGAAACCTCACAAGTCCTACATCCTATGCCCTAAGCCCCTTATAAGCCCGAAGCCTCAAACCCCTTATAAACCCTACACCCCTGTTACACCCCTCCCGTAGAAGCCCCCAACCCATACAGGTGTTTACGAAAATGGGGGTTATTGGGGTCCTTCTTGTAGGGGAATCCCATTATTTGGGGGGTCTATACTAGGGGTCCCCTATTGTCGTAAACCCCCCATATAAGCTACAGGTGCACGACTGCACCGTCGGTGTGGCGCGCCGCTACGCCGAGAGCGGGAAGCTTTGACGAGGTTTCCCACGGAACTTCCGGGTTTAGAGTACCCTAAGGGTCCATGTACCTGTGTAGTATATACGTGAGCATTAAAGGGGCTCCTTTCGAGTAGCTTTAGGGCCCACGCATATACTATGTAGGTACCTGGACCCTTAGGGGTATATATGTCGTGGGCTGTTTTTGGCTTGTATTCCGGAAGGTTCGAAAGGTTTAGAAGGTCTTCGTACTTAAAGTGTTTCTTGTGGTGCAGGGTCCTGCCAAGAGAAGTCCCTCAAACCCCTGAGCACCCTAAACCCTAAAGCCCTAAATCAAGAGAAACCCTAGTCCCTAACCCTAAACAATAAACCCTAAACCCTAAACCCTAAACCCTAAACCCTAAACCCTAAACCCTAAACCCTAAACCCTAAACCCTAAACCCTAAACCCTAAACCCCAAGACCGACAAACCCCAAAGCCTGAAAATGGGAGCCACGAGACGGAGTTGCCCGGCTTGTCGAATTCTCATGGCGCGGTACTGTTGTTTGAGGGTTTAGGGTTTAGGCTTCAGGGGGTTTATAATAGGGTTTATAATAGGGTTTAGGGTTTAGGGTTTATACTAGGGTTTAGGCTTTAGGGTCATGAGGGATTTCTGAGCTGTAGCCTTAAGGATCCAGGTACCTATATAGTACATACTTGGGCCTGAAACGGGTTTCTATATAGTAGCTTTAGGGCCAAAGTATATACCATATAGGTACATGGATCCTTAGGGTAGGGTTATAGGGTTCGGGTATCGATGACGTTGTGTAGCGCTTGGGGGTGGTGTGGGGTGGTGTTTGGGCAATTTGCTTTCAGAAACGGAGCTGGTTCTTTACCTGCGACAACCACCAGGATGTTACAGCACGCATTTCCTCGTCAGGAAGATGGACCTACGGATCCCTATACAGTATATACTTGGGCCTGAAACGGTGTAGAGTTTAGGGTTTAGGGTTTAGGGATACGTATTTCCGCGCCAGGAAGATGGACCTCAGGGGGGAGGATGGACGACAGTTTTTTGAGCCCGTTGCCTGAGAGGGCGCGGCGAGTGTACAGCTCTTTCGTTGTTTGTTTTTCTTGGAAACTGCAGGGTCCTTGTAGGCCCTACGACTCCAAAACCTGAAAGCCCGGAAAGTCCGAAAACCATGCCTGAATTGCACGTCTTAGAACTGAGATAACTGCGTATAAGATGTTGTGGCCCAGTTTGCCCTAGAATGCCATGCTGTCCTACGGTACCACAGAGTCAAACGTCCAGAGGAAATAGTTCCTGTTTGGCTTAGTTATAGGGGATTCTAGTATACTACGGGCCTTTGGATAGTAAAGGCGTTTTAAGAGTTTTGAACCCCAGGGTTCAGGACTTGAGCCTTAGGGTTTCTAGGCTTTAAGGGTTAAGAGAGTTGAGGGTTTGGGGTTCAAGGGGGTTAGAGGTTTTTCAGAGTTTAGGGTTCTCACATACATCCTGCTCTCAGGTTTGACTAGACATTATTGGACAAGTTTCCAAACCCACTAAGCCCTGACCTTGAGGCCCTGTACCGCTAAACCCTAAACCCTAGTGAACCTAAAGCCCTAAACCCTAAAATGCCATTCAAGCAACTTTCCAAGAAGAGGCTGAATTCGACGTGAATTCGTCAAGCCATGTGCCTGGCGCTCTGGCATGTAGATTTCGGAACCACCCCTTCTAGATCTTCAACCCTGAACCCTGCTTTCTTGGCCCTTACCCGCTTCCTGACCCCTCCTTTGAAGGTTTTTAGGCTTAAGTTTAGGGTTTAGGGTTTAGGATTTAGGGTTTGGGTTATTGGCAGCTTGCTTAATTCGTTTCTGCCGTTGAAGTGCAAGCACGTGCCCCAGGCAAAAAAAATGCAAGAGGCGCTGCTCCAAAGGTCTTCTCATCAAGGGATGGACCATGGGAGTCCCAGAAAAGGCACACTTACATACTATGGTTTCCCTGTTTGGGTTTAAGATGATCATATTCAGGAAGATTTTTCACAGGGGTTTAAGAGCCTAGCATATCACAAGGTAAACAAACCTCACACCCTCCATCCTCGGGCTGTTTAGGACGTTACCGGTGCACCTTTCGCAGACAGCATCCTAGGAGTTCATATATGGGCCATGTGAAGCGTGCGTGCTGTCTTTGTGCATTTGCACTCTCAAACCTCGAGCTTTGCCCGGAAGCCTCCATGTCCATAATGCAGCTTAAAGCTTTGAATTCGAGATTCAATGCTGAACTTCTTTCCATCCACATGAAATCTGAACCCTGGGACCTCCGAAGGCTTCAAAAGGACACTTTCAGCCAGGACCAGGCCATGAGCGCTTCCCAGGAGGAGGCGCAGTCAGACAGCTACGACCTGGTGGAGCCGCGGAGCCTGATCTCCTTCCTCTCCGACGTGGGTGTTCGCCTGGTCCGGCTGGAGTACCTGGGACTCTCTTTACCTACAGTTTTATGGGCTATACCTACTAATTAAGGGTAGTTACTACTAAACTGCAGGTAAAGAGAATCCCAGGAAAAACCCTAAAATATCCTCAAACCCGCAAATCCCCAAGCCCTAAAACCCTGAACCCTAAACCCAAAATGAAACCAAAACCCAAAACCCAAAACTGTAGGTATATCTAGAGTCCCAGGTACCTCATCGAGCTCCGCGAGTCCGGGAGGGTCCTCCCTCGGCGCCAGGAGGCCGAGAAAGAGCGGACGGCCTCGGGGCAGCCGGCCCTGGTGGGCGTCGACGAGCTCCTAGGATGGGCTCTCTCAGAAGGGATATTCTTGTATTATCCTATAATCATTGGGCTGACGTTGCCTATTGTTAAGTAGTTATATCGGGTTTTAAGAGGATAATAATTCTGGGAACATGCTCCTAGGATAGTCCATTAGAAGATATTGGGTTTGAAGAGGCTCATACTTTATAGGAATATTTTTCGAATTCTTGTAGGAATATATTTTCAGAATATGTTTTTAAGGGCCATCCTAGGCTCAAGGAGGTCATGATCGACGGCGTGACGGCCCACATGTCCACGATGGTCAGGAGCCCAGCACCGACGCGGGTCACCGTCCGCATCGTCTCCGTGAGCCACGTATGGGAGACTAGGTACAAGGAGGGGCTCCCCTAGCTATAAGTAGAGGTATAAGGACCCTAGATTGGGTTATAAGGATCCTATTTTATATTGTCCCTTCTTGGGTTTAAGAGAATCATATTGAGGAATATGTTTCAGAGAGTGTCTAGGGGCCATCCTAGGAGAGCATGCAGCACCCGGACCCCTGGAGGCGCGAGGGCTTTTCGGGTTTGGTGAGGAAGGTTATACTTAAGCTTGTTATGGCTCCCTTCAAGACCTGCATAGCGTCCTGCAGCAATCCCCGCATCTTTTTTTGTCTGTCGGTTGCATTTTACTGATAGGACCCCGCCGACCCCAAAACTCCTACAATGAGTAGAGACAGGTCTCAGCTTGACAACATCGTGGACGCATACCGCCCCAAACAGCTCGACTCCCTGGTGTGGATCTTCCTGGACTACGTATCCCTCCACCAGTACCGCCGAGATCCGGATCAGGAGAGCCTCTTCCGGCGGACGCTCCGGGACATGCACATTTTGTATGCGCACGAGGCCATCGAGGTCCATCGCATCGAGGAGCTGACCCCGCAGAGAGTGCGAGATGGATGCATGCCAAGCCCTTTTCTGGGAGTTCTAAACCCTTGTTGGGGCCTTCTTGGGCGGAGGCTTCCTTGGGCCTTTCGCTCGCGGATCCCGGTGTACTGGGAAGCAGAGCAGACGGTCATGGACGTCCCCATCTGGGAGCTGAAGCTGAACTTCACCCCTTACGCTGCAAGGGGGTGGTGCCAGGCCGAGAGGCAGTGGGCAGCCCTCCGGGCCTCGTTGAAGGGCGCCTCCGTGCCGCTCCCTCCCGAGATGTTCCGGTCGCAGATGCGGCAGCTCAAGTTCACCCACCAGGACGACTCGGAGACCGTCTTCGAGCTGCAGAAGAAGGTCTTCCACCAGAAGGCTTCCTCCACAGCCAACCTCCTGGTCCAAGATTTGGACGGCGAGGGCCTGGCGGTGTTGCTTGCGGCGCTGCCCTTCTACCACAAATTGCAGGAGCTGGCCGTGAACGCTGTCCCGGAGCACGCCTGGAAACTGGCGCTGGCCGTGGTGGAGTCTGGCGCCCGGGAGCTTCGAGTCGAGTGCGAGTGCCTGCAAGATGAGGACGCAGTCGCTTTGGCGGCCGACTTGTCTAAGGAGGGCTGCGCTCATCTGGAGCGGCTGCACCTGAAGTGCGCCACCATCGGAGAGCTCGGCAGCCACGCTCTGCAGCAGATGTCGGTACATCTGGGAGCCTCGCTCGACCTCGCACTCACCGTACCTGGGCAGGAAGCCGAACCAGGCCAGCCGCGCACGGCGCTGCGCATCCTGGTCTCCAAACGCAAGCAACCTCAGCGACCTGATCCGCCAATGCAGGTACCCGCTCAATCCGGCCACGCGGACTCGCCTTCTTTCGGAGGTGCCGGCAAGCGGCCCTTGAGCATCCACGGGCTCGGAGGCTTCAGCTTTCAACTTGCTGTCGACCATATGGCCATGGGCTGGGAAGTGGTGAGAGAGATAGCAGCCAAAGTCGGCCGCCCCGCGGAGTCCCTCGTGCTGGCCTCCGGCGGCAGCCTGCTCGATCTGCATCGGCCGTTGCTGCAGCAGGTGGAGAACGACGAAGTCTCGTACGTGGTGCGGGGCTTCGGCGCGGGTCGAGCCGCAGTGAGTTTGCGGAACACGTTTGCGAAGAAAGCCTTGAATACTGCAGATGCTTGCGCTCTCAATGAAGTCGTGTCCTTGACCTTCGGCAACAACTTCAACCAGAGCTTGGAGGGGATCCAGCTGCCCAGCACCCTGCAGACGTTGAGGTTTGGCTACAAGTTCAACCAGAATTTGGAGGGGATCCAGCTGCCCAGCAGCCTGCAGACGTTGACTTTTGGCTACAGCTTCAGCCGGAGCTTGGAGGGGATCCAGCTGCCCAGCACCCTGCAGACGTTGACGTTTGGCTACGGCTTCAACCAGAGCTTGAAGGGGATCCAGCTGCCCAGCACCCTGCAAACGTTGGCGTTTGGCAACTACTTCAACCAGAGCTTGGAGGGGATCCAGCTGCCCAGCACCCTACAGACGTTGAAGTTCGGAAACAGTTTCAACAGGAGCTTGGAGGGGATCCAGCTGCCCAGAACCCTGCAGACGTTGACCTTTGGAGATGCGTTCGACCAGAGCATCGAGGGGATCCAGCTGCCCAGCACCCTGCAGACGGTGACGTTTGGCTACAGCTTCAACCAGAGCTTGGAGGGGATCCAGCTGCCCAGATCCCTGCAGACATTGACGTTTGGCTACTACTTCAACCAGAGCTTGGAGGGGATCCAGCTGCCCAGCACCCTGCTGACCTTGACTTTTGGTGATGGCTTCAACCAGCGCTTGGAGGGGACCCAGCTGCCCAGCACCCTTCAAACGTTGACGTTTGGCAGCAAATTTGACCAGAGCTTGGAGGGGATCCAGCTGCCCAGCACCCTTCAAACGTTGACGTTTGGCAGCAAAATTGACCAGAGCTTGGAGGGGATCCAGCTGCCCAGCACCCTGCAGACGTTGGCGTTTGGCAACTACTTCAACCAGAGCTTGGAGGGGATCCAGCTGCCCAGCACCCTGCAGACGTTGACCTTTGGAGGTGGGTTCAACCAGACCCTAGAAGTCAAACACCGGTTTTAGAAACAGGCTCTAAGACAAAGGCGGTTCCCGAAACAGGCGAGGGTGATTCACGCACTCCTTTTTCCTGAGGTTTGGAGAGGTCTTTGCACATGTTGCCGAGGAGAAGTGTCATTTAGTCTGCCAAAGCTTCTGATCCATCAGTGGCCACTGCAGCGCCTTCGTTTTCTTGCGGTCTTGTTGTGCTTCAGATACCAAATCAGATCGAGACCATACAAGTTTCGATATCAAATTCGTGGCATTTTTCAGACATGCAATCCCAGGCTCTTGCTCATCTTCAATTTCAGTGCCCGGAGCCTTCCCGAGAAAAGTGACGACAAATAAGCACAAAAGACAGGGTACCTGTGAGGCCTCTGCATATTCACCAACTCACAATAGGACAACACAATGGTTTCAGCGAAATCTAGCCAAGCCTGCTTCGAATTCTGAGTCATCTTTGCAGCCCTGGCAAGAGCAGCTTGGGCATCTTTGCCCAAAGAGGCAGGCATAATACGTCAGCCAGCCCACAAAACGAGTCAAGCTTGTAGCGCCACTGCAAAAACGTCTGCGGCCAAGCAGCAGAACATAAAGTCTTGTTGCATGACTAAGCGCGTGCACGCAAGACTGACGTGTGATTCACGTCTGTTTTGGTGTGATTTTACTGATAGAGGATGTCGTGAAAACAGTCAAATCCCGAAACGGGCGTTCACGCGAAAAAACCTGCTTTCACGCGAAAAAACCTGTTTTCACGCAGTTTTCACGCGTGATTCACGCCCTTTCACGGCTGTTTTCCCTTATAAGGCCGAAACACCTCTGCAAAAAACTAGACCACAATTAGGCCCCACATGAGCGTGAATCACGAACACGGTGGTGTGATCACTAGTGCTCCTTGGAACAGGCGATCGCCACAATCATCGTATGTCATTGCAGCAAGTTCGAAAGCAACGTGAGCACGCCAAAAATGCTGGCACACAGACACACGCGATAGCTTGGGCTGTCCACCCTACGTGAGGCCAAGACGTTCCCTCAAAGCACGCTTCATGATGCAAGTACCTGCCAGTGATCCTTGTTTGATGGATGTAGATCTTCAGATTGAGCACAGAATCTATTTGGGCCAGAGAGCAGCTTCCCAACTAGCAGTGTTTTTTTAGTTCGCAATTTTGCAGCTGGAGGGCATCATGTGGGACTGCAATTGTCATCCAAACCCATGGCAAGCATCAGGCAACAGGTGGCCGCGAACATCCAAAGTTTTTTGTGCGATGAGTATCATGTCTGTTGGGACCAGGGTCGGCACGACATAGATAGACACATCGTCAAATGTGAATGAATGCATGTTTTTTTCATTGTGGACCACAGAGCTGAAGTCTCAGCTCTTCTTTCCTTTGCGGTCATCATCTACACATCTTTGGGCGCTAGAGGTGCGCATCATCGCCCCCAAATAGGCGTTAGGGGCACCAAAACCAACTAGCGGCAAAGGCGGTTTCCTAAACGGGCTTGGATTCCCAGGGCAGAGCTTGGAGGGGATTCAGCTGCCCAGCACCCTGCAGACGTTGACGTTTGGCTTCGACTTCAACCAGAGCTTGGAGGGGATCCAGCTGCCCAGCAGCCTGCAGAAGTTGACATTTGGCGACATGTTCAACCAGAGCTTGGAGGGAATCCAGCTGCCCAGCACCCTGCAGACGTTGAGGTTTGGCATCTGCTTCAACCAGAGCTTGGAGGGGATCCAGCTGCCCAGCACCCTACAGACGTTGAAGTTCGGAAGCAACTTTGACCAGAGCTTGGAGGGGATCCAGCTGCCCAGCACCCTTCAAACGTTGACGTTTGGCAGCAACTTTGACCAGAGCTTGGAGGGGATCCAGCTGCCCAGCACCCTCCAAACGTTGACGTTTGGCGACAATTTCAACCAGAGCTTGGAGGGGATCCAGCTGCCCAGCACCCTTCAAACGTTGACGTTTGGCAGCAACTTTGACCAGAGCTTGGAGGGGATCCAGCTGCCCAGCACCCTTCAAACGTTGACGTTTGGCAGCAACTTTGACCAGAGCTTGGAGGGGATCCAGCTGCCCAGCACCCTTCAAACGTTGACGTTTGGCAGCAAATTTGACCAGAGCTTGGAGGGGATCCAGCTGCCCAGCACCCTGCAGACGTTGGCGTTTGGCAACTACTTCAACCAGAGCTTGGAGGGGATCCAGCTGCCCAGCACCCTACAGACGTTGAAGTTCGAAAACAGTTTCAAGCAGAGCTTGGAGGGGATCCAGCTCCCCAACAGCCTGCAGAGTGTCGATTTAGGGTCAGGGTTGTTTCGTGTAGATACCGCGACGACCGCAGACGAGGCATAGAACAAAGGGTATGCTTTCATGACACGACGAGCCTTAGCCTTAAACACCCCAAGCCCTTAAATACCTTTCTTCCTCCCTTCTCTTCAAAAAAAGCATTCGACCTAGGACTCCCACAAAGCCTCAAGCCCTTTAAGCATTCAAGAATGTGACGCTATTCAGGAACCGGGGCAGGCCCTTGGGAAATTTACATTTCCCTTTATATCGGGTTTAAGAGGCCTTTGAGAGGCCTTTATTAAGGTAATTTTTTTGGGAGACTTAGATTTCCCTTCATGGGGTTTAAGAGGCCTATATTTGGGTATGCTTTTTCGGATGGTGCAACCGTTATCAGTCTAGGTTAGAGGGTTTGGGCGTAGGGTTAGCCCTAAAGTAGAGACTATTTTTTGGAAGGGTTCTTTGGACGCCGTCAATCAATCCCGGACCTTCTAACCTTTCGCATTAAATCCCTAAACCCTAAACCCTAAACCCTGAACCCTATAAGCCCTAAACTTTGAACCCTAAGCAGTTTCAGCGGGCACTTCAGATATCTTCGGGCGACGGATGGCAAGGCAAGTTTCAGATTCAACCCACGCCGAAGGTTTAGAAACAACAGGGAAACAATTATCATAAAAAAGTACACCACCGTAGGGCTTCTACTGGTTAAACCCTAAACTTAAGACGCCCGCAGTACATTTTATTGCAACTCTTCGCGAAATGGTGGCTCAAATCGGCCCAGTCCTTTGCGGGTCACGCGCGGCAGGTTGCTGTTAAGGCCATTGTTCAGGGCTTGGGGTTCAGGGCTGTTAGGTTCAGGGATTAGGTCGAACTGGAAACCTTCGACCAAAACCCAAAACCTCAACGGTCTAAACCCTTGAAAGCAGAAATCCTAAACACTTGATCCCGCAACGCCTTAAAGCACAAATCCTTAGACCCTAAGCCTTAAACTTAAAGCACAAACACTTAAAACCCTACTCCCTAAACATCCTTAAAGCCGAAACCCTCAAGCCCTGCGCGCTAAACACCCTAAACCCTTAGCTGCCAGGCCCTAGTGTGGAGTCCTAAGCATTCCAGTGGGGGTTCGCTACCCGGATTTTTACATTTAGGCGGCGTAGGGCTGTGTCCGGACGCGAAGGCGCAGCATGTCACCGAACCCTGAACCCAAAACATCCTAAACCTTACTATAATCCTTCAACCCTAAATCCCTAAATCCTTTTGGAAAGGTTTGGGCTTGGAGTAGGGTTCAGGGCTTATTATAGGGTTTAGGATAGAGCTTAGCAGCTTTATTGTCAAGGGAATCCCGGGCATAGAGGTCAGTGTGAACGCCACCAGGCACGGCGATGACGCTACTCAGAGGAGTTTTGACGGCGCCCATCTCAGTCCTGGTGCTGGGAGCATCCTGTAGCACGAAGGCTAGGGGAACCCAAAGCCCTAAACACCTTAAAAGCCTTATTGAAAAGAAAAGAACATACACCCTAGAAGAAGCCCATATCATAAACCTGAAACAGCCCATACACCCGATGTACACTAGAAAGCCCTAGAAGCCCTAGAAACCCTATAGGCCCTAAGCAGGGGAAACCATTCGGGGACTCCATACATGGGGCCGTCTCATCCCCAAGTCCTTTCCTCAGACCTTCCTAGGGTTTAGGGTTTCAGGGTTCAGGGTTTAGGGTTTAGGGTTTAGGGTTTAGGGTTTAGGGTTTAGGATTGGAGGCCGAGACCTTACATCGAACCCTTTGGGGCTGCAAGATCAGGCTATAGAGGGATTCAGAGTAAAAGGGTTTAAGGTGCCGAGTTTGGCATCTGCAGTCTGTTTTAGGAGGTTAATTTTAACGCTACGCGACCCGCCTCGGCCCGGCCCAGCGCATCCGCGTCAGCATGGTGTTTTCGCTGCGCCCAAGTCGCTACCCCAAGCAATAAGGGTTGGGTAGGGTTTAGGGTTAGGTAGGGTTTAGGGTTTAGGGTTTAGGGTTTAGGGTTTAGGGTTTTAGGGTTTAGGGTTGGGGTTCCGGGTTTATGGTTTGGGGTTTAGGGTTGAGGGTAAGTTAAGGGTTGATAAGGGTTGAGGGCTTAAGGCTGAAGGTTCACGGTTGGGTTTAGGGTTTTTGGGTTTAGGGTTCAGGTTCAAGGGTTCGAGCCAAACCCCTCAAGCAGCAGGGGCAGGGGGGGGGGGGGGGGCAGGAGGGGGGGGAAGGGATTTGGCCTGTTCTCACAACCTATGCACCTTCGGCCCGAGGCCTCGACGGATTGGGGTTCAGGAATGGGACCAACTCATGGCTAATTTGGCACCCTTTTCTCCCCCCCCCCCCGCCCCCCAACCCTAAACCCTACGGCCGCCTCCCAAACATGAGGCTCAACAACCCACGCATAATCAGGCCTTGTTTGGTTGTTTTTGGGGGGATCCCTTGCCATATGTGGAAGAGGAGGGGGTGCGGGGGGGGGGGGGGTCGGGGGTCATGTAGAATGAGCCAAGGGATACTACGATAACTTCTGAGCACTGGCTGCTCTTCACCCTAAACCCTTAGCCCTAAACCTTAGGGAGCTACCACTGTAAGTCCCGGGATCCACCCTCGAGCCTTTTTTTAAGAAGGTCTATAATTACCACCCGATAGTCCCTTAAGAAGGCCCTTCAGAGGATTGAACCCTCAACCCCCCAAAGGTTTTGGAAGTCTTGGGTTTAGGGGTTCGGGTTTAGGGTTTAGGGTTTAAGGTTTAGGGTCGAGGGTTTCCCGAAACACTAAACCCGAATAGTCCCTCCCTTCGACAACGAGGCCGAGGCCGGCGTGGCTCTGCTGTTCCTTGCGGAAAGCTGGTCTTCAGGCACATGGGATGGGAGGGGGGGGGGGGCAAACAGGCCCACGCACAGGCCTTTGGAAAAAGTGGGCTCGCGTTTAAGGGGGGAGGGGGGGGGGGGGGTAGATCAACTTGAGCCTCCCCAATCCCAAGTCCCTGTGGAACAATTGGGACAAGGGCTTAGGATTTGGGGTTTCAGCTGCCGGCAACCAGAGAAATCCCCGAACCCTCTCATACAAGCCCCCTTTCTTTTGTACTACAGGGTCCTGTCACAAAGAGAAGTCCCGCGAACCCCTTAGCACCCCAAAATCCTAAAGCCCTAAATCCCCAAAACATCCGAAACCCTAAGCCTTAAACCCTAAACTTGGCCCTAACCCTAAGCCCTAAACCCTAAACCCCAAGACCGACAAAAAACCCAAAGCTTCAAGCTGGGAGCCACGAGCCTCGCATACAGAGTTACCCGGCTTGTTGAATTCTCACGGCACGGTACTGTTGTTTTAGGGTTCAGCGTTTAGGGTTTGGGTGTTTTCTTGATTTGTCGGGCCCAGGTTTCGATGAATTGTGTTTAGCGTTTTGGGGGGGGGGGGGGGAGGGGGTGGCGTGTGGCGTGTGGAGCTTGTTACTGGTTCCTGGGACAATTTGGGAATGGTGCTAACCAGCAGGATGTTACGCATTTCAGCGCCAGGAAGATGGACCTCATGGGGGAGGATGGACGACAGTTTTGTTGAGCCCGTTGCCTGAGAGGGCGTGGCCTGTACAGCTCTTTCGTCGTTTGTTTTTTTCTTGGAAACTGCAGGGTCCTTGTAAGCCCTTTTCCTGGGAACCTACTGACCTACTAATTATTTAGTAGGTTTCACACATAAAACTGTAGGTAAAGTGGGTCCCAGAAATTCTCAAAACCAGAAATTCCGACAACCATGCCTGAATTGCACATCTTTGATGGGAGATAACTACGTAAGATGTTGTGAACAGTTTCCTTAAATCCTCATGAACCCTCAACCCTATGAACCGGAACGGGCGCAGCTTCTTCGACTTGAGCCCGGCAATCCCGGGAATGCCCCTACTATCCTACAACACCACGGGGCCTAAAACTTCAAAACGTCCAGAGGAAACTCGTATTCCCTTGTTTTAGGGGCCAGGTTCCCTTGTATGCCCCTTCCCTAATCCCTAAACCCTAAACCCTAAACCCCTTGTATGCCCCTTCAGAGAACAAGGGTGCCTTGTCTCATGCGTGACTCATGCGTACGCTTTTGCTTTCCTCTGGGCCCCTGAAGGCTCCAACGTAGTTCCTTTTTGGGTTAGTTATAGGGGTTCTCGTACAGTACCCCAGTACATAGGAGCCGTTGGTAGGAAATGCTGGGTTTTCGGGTCCCAGGGTTTTAGGGCTTATATGGTGTGCACGTCGACTGCTGGCGAACCGAAGGGTGAGGACTTGAGCCTTCGGGTTTCTAGACTTTAAGGGTTATGAAAGTTGAGGGTTCAAGGGGGTTAGAGGCTTGTCAGGGTTTAGGCTTCTCGTGAAGCATACATCCTGCTCTCAGGTTTTACTAGACATTATTGGACAAGTTTGGGACCAGATGCGTCCAAACCTACTATAAGCCCTGGCCTTGAGTCCTTGTGCCACTAAACCCCAAACCATAAAATGCCATTGGCACCTCAAACAGTTTTCCAAGAAGAGGCTGAATTCGACGTGAATTCGTCAAGCCATGTGCCTGGCGCTCTGGCATGTAGATTTCGGAACCACCCCTTTGAACCTCAAACCCTGAACCCTGTTTCCCTTTTTCCGCTTCCTGACACCTCCTTTAAAGGCTTAAGTTTAGGGTAGAGGCTTTAGGTTTTAGGATTTTGCAGCTTGCTTAATTCGTTTCTGCCGTTGAAGTGCAAGCATGCGCCCCAGGAAAACAAATGCATGAGGGGTGCTCTAAAGGTCTTTTCATCAAGGGATGGTCCATGGGAGTCCCTTAAAAGGGACAGGTATCTGGAACAACTCAATAATATATTTGTTGTTCAATTCATCCTATAGGGCTGTTTAGGGTTTAGGGTTTAGGGTTTATAGGGTTTAGGGTTTAGGGTTTAGGGTTTAGGGTTACCTTCAGCAGCCAGCATCCCAGAAGTGTTGCGGCAATGTGAAGCCTGCGCTGTCTTTGTGCAGTTGCACTCTCAAACCTCGAGCTGTGCCCGGAAGCCTTGTGCATGTCCATGAGATACAGCTGACAAAGCTTTGAATTCTGCGTTCAGCGCTGAGCTTCTTAACATCCCATCATGTAAAACCTGAACCCAAACCTCCAGGAAGGCTTGACCTGGCCATGAGCGCTGCTCAGGAGGCACAGGGCGACGAAAGTGAGTCAGACAGCTACGACCTGGCGGAGCCTCGGAGCCTGATCGCCTTCCTCTCCGACGTGGATGTTCGCCTGGTCCGGCTGGAGTACCTCATCGAGCTCCGCGAGTCCGGGAGGGTCCTCCCTCGGCGTCAGGAGGCCGAGAAAGAGCGGACGGCCTCGGGGCAGCCGGCCCTGGTGGGTGTCGACGAGCTCCTCGGATAGGCACTCATAAGGGATATTCTTTTTCCCAGAACTACTGGGTTTGAAGAGGATCATAACTTATAGCAATATTTTTTCACTACTTGTAGGAATATTGTTCAGAGGGATTTTAAGGGCCCTCCTAGGCTCAAGGACGTGATGATCGACGGCGTGACGGCCCACATGTCCACGATGGTCAGGAGCCCATCGCCGATGCGGGTCACCGTCCACATCGTCTCCGTGAGCCACGTGTGGGAGAGCATGCAGCACCCGGACCCCTGGAGGCGGGGGCTTTTCCGGTTCGGCGAAGAAGATTATGGCGCCTCCAACACCTGCGTAGCGTCCTGCAGCAATCCCCACAAGAGATTTTTGACAACTGTGTTTAATTTGTAGGACGCCGCCTAGCCTCAACCCTGGTGATGACAGGTTTCAGCTGGACCACATCGTTGACGCATACCGCCCCAAACAGCTCGACTCCTTGGTGTGGATCTTCCTGGACTTCGTCTCCCTCCACCAGTACCGCCGAGATCCGGATCAGGAGAGCCTCTTCCGGCGGGCGCTCAAGGACATGCACGTGCTCTACGCGCATGAGGCCATCAAGGTCCATCGCATCGAAGAGCTGACCCCGCAGAGCGTGCGAGATGGATGCGTGGCAGGCTCTTCTCGGATCCCCGTGTACTGGGATGCAGAGCAAACGGTCATGGACATCCCCATCTGGGAGCTGAAGCTGAACTTCACCCCTTACGCTGCAAGGGGGTGGTGCCAGGCCGAGAGGCAGTGGGCAGCCCTCCGGGCCTCGTTGAAGGGCGCCTCCGTGCCGCTCCCTCCCGAGATGTTCCGGTCGCAGATGCGGCAGCTCAAGTTCACCCACCAGGACGACTCGGAGACCGTCTTCGAGCTGCAGAAGAAGGTCTTCCACCAAAAAGTTTCCTCCACAACGAGGCTCCTGGTCGAAGATTTGGACGCCGAGGGCCTGGCGGTGTTGCTTGCGGCGCTGCCCTCCTACCACAAGTTGCAGGAGCTGGTCGTGAACGCCCTCCCGGAGCACGTCTGGAAACTCGTCCCGACCGTGGTGGAGTCTGGCGCCCGGGAGCTTCAGGTCGAGTGCGAGAGCTTGCGGGATGAGGACGCCGTCGCTTTGGCGGCCGACTTGTCCAAGGAGGCCTGCGCTCATCTGGAGCAGCTGCACCTGAAGTGCGCCACCATCGGAGAGCTCGGCAGCAACGCTCTCCGACACATGTCGGCGCATCGCGGGGCGACGTCACGATCCGCGTTGGACTTCGCGCTCACCGTCGCAGACCGTGCGGGACAGGAAGCGGAACATGCGGAACGGGCGCCACCGGCGCCCCTCGGCCATCCTGGCCAGCCGCGCGCAACGCTGCGCGTCCTGGTCTCCAAGCGCAAGCGACCTCAGCGACCTGATCCGCCAATGCAGGTACCCGCTGAATCCGGCCACGCAGACTCGCCTTCTTTCGGAGGTGCAGGCAAGCGACTCTTGAGCATCCACGGGCTCGGAGGCTTCAGCTTGCAACTTGCTGTCGACCACGTGGCCATGGGCTGGGAAGTGGTGAGAGAGGTAGCAGCCAAAGTCGGCCACCCCGCGGAGTCCCTCGTACTGACCTCCGGCGGCAGCCTGCTCGATCTGCATCGGCCCCTGCTGCAGCAGGTGGAGAACGACGAAGTCGCTTACGTGGTGAGGCGTTTCGGCGCTGGTCGAGCCGCAGTGAGTTTGCGCAAAGCACTTGCGAAGAAAGCCTTGAATCCTGCAGAAGCCTGCGCTCTCAAGGAAGTGGTCTCCTTGACATTCGGCGGCAAGTTCAACTCGAGCTTAGAGGGGATCCAGCTGCCCAGCACTTTGCAGACGTTAACTTTTGGCCAAAAATTCAACCAGAGCTTGGAGGGGATCCAGCTGCCCAGCACCCTGCAGACGTTGACGTTTGGCCAAAATTTCAACCAGAGCTTGGAGGGGATCCAGCTGCCCGGCACCCTGCACACGTTGACGTTTGGCTACATGTTCAACCAGAGATTGAAGGGGATCCAGCTGCCCAGCGCCCTGCAGACGTTGACTTTTGGCTACGAGTTCAACCAGAGCCTGCAGGGGATCCACGTGCCCAGCACCCTGCGGACGTTGACGTTTGGACATGATTTTAACCAGAGCTTGGAGGGGATCCAGCTGCCCCTCACCCTGCAAACTCTGACGTTTGGCAATGACTTCAACCAGAGCTTGGAGGGGATCCAGCTGCCCAGCACCCTGCAGACGTTGACGTTTGGCAACATGTTCAACCAGAGCCTGGAGGGTATCCAGCTGCCCAGCACTCTGCAGACGTTGACGTTTGGCGAAAAATTCAACCAGTGCTTGGACGGGATCCAGCTGCTCACCACCCTGCAGACGTTGGCGTTTGGCCAAAATTTCAACCAGAGCTTGGAGGGGATCCAGCTGCCCAGCACCCTGCAGACTTTGACGTTTGGCAACATGTTCAACCAAAGCTTGGAGGGGATCCAGCTGCCCAGCACCCTGCAAACGTTGACGTTTGGCAGGGACTTCAGCCATAGCTTGGAGGCAATCCAGTTGCCACCCACCCTGCAAACGTTGACGTTTGGCAGGGACTTCAGCCATAGCTTGGAGGGTATCCAGCTGCCCAGCACCCTGCAGACGTTGACGTTTGGCAACATGTTCAACCGGAGCTTGGAGGGTATCCAGCTGCCCAGCACCCTGCAGACGTTGACGTTTGGCTACATGTTCAACCAGAGCTTGGAGGGGACCCAGTTGCCCAGCACCCTGCAAACATTGACGTTTGGTTTGAAGTTCAACCAGAGATTGAAGGGGATCCAGCTGCCCAGCACCCTGCAGACGTTGGCGTTTGGCCAAAATTTCAACCAGAGCTTGGAGGGGATCCAGCTGCCCAGCACCCTGCAGACTTTGACGTTTGGCAACATGTTCAACCAAAGCTTGGAGGGGATCCAGCTGCCCAGCACCCTGCAAACGTTGACGTTTGGCAGGGACTTCAGCCATAGCTTGGAGGCAATCCAGTTGCCACCCACCCTGCAAACGTTGACGTTTGGCAGGGACTTCAGCCATAGCTTGGAGGGTATCCAGCTGCCCAGCACCCTGCAGACGTTGACGTTTGGCAACATGTTCAACCGGAGCTTGGAGGGTATCCAGCTGCCCAGCACCCTGCAGACGTTGACGTTTGGCTACATGTTCAACCAGAGCTTGGAGGGGACCCAGTTGCCCAGCACCCTGCAAACATTGACGTTTGGTTTGAAGTTCAACCAGAGATTGAAGGGGATCCAGCTGCCCAGCACCCTGCAGACGTTGGCGTTTGGCCAAAATTTCAACCAGAGCTTGGAGGGGATCCAGCTGCCCAGCACCCTGCAGACTTTGACGTTTGGCAACATGTTCAACCAGAGCTTGGAGGGTATCCAGCTGCCCAGCACCCTGCAGGCGTTGACGTTTGGCAACATGTTCAACCAGAGCTTGGAGGGGATCCAGCTGCCCAGCGCCCTACAGACGTTGACGTTTGGCTACGAGTTCAACCAGAGTATGGAGGGGATCCAGCTGCCCGGCACCCTGCAGCAGTTGTCGTTTGGCAACATGTTCAACCAGAGCTTGGAGGGGGTTCAGCTGCCCAGCGCCCTGCAGACGTTGACGTTTGGCTACGAGTTCAACCAGAGCATGGAGGGGATCCAGCTGCCCGGCACCCTACAAACGTTGACATTTGGCACAAATTTCAACAAGAGCTTGGAGGGGATCCAGCTGCCCAGCACGCTGCAAACGTTAACGTTTGGCCGCGACTTCAACCACCAGAGCTTGGAGGGGATCCAGCTCCCCAACAGCCTGCAGAGTGTCGAATTACCTTTGTTTCGTGCTGATACTGTGACAAGCGCAGACGAGGAAGAGAACAAAGAGTATGCTTGGATGACACGACAAGCCTTGACCCCAAACACCCCAAACCCTGAAACCCCCTCCCCTCGCCCCCTTCTCTTCAAAACAACATTCGACCCAGGACTCCTAGACAGCCTTGAGCCTTTCAACCAGTCAAGAATGTGATGCTATTTAGCGTAGGCCCTGGGGAGATCTACGTTTTCCCTTATCGGGGTCAAGAGGCCTATATTTTGGTACATTTTTTCGGATGGTGTTTAGGGTCAACCGTTATCGGTCTAGGTGGAGGGTTTAGGCGTAGGGTTAGTGAGTTTTGGGAACTGTTCTTTGGACGCCGTCAATCCCGCACCCTTCTAACCTTCAGCGTTAGATGGTAACCTATAAACCCTAAACCTTGAACCCTAAGCAGTTTCACCGGGCACTTCAGATATCTTCGGCCGACGGAAGGCAAGGCAAGTTTCAGATTCAACCCACGCCGAAGGTTCGGAAACAAGAGGGAAACAACTATCCTTGAAGGTTTACCCCACGGTAGGGCCCTTACAGTCAAATCCTAAACTTAAGATGCCCACAGTACATCCTATTGCAACTCTTGACGAATTGTGGCTCAAATCGGAGTCCTTTGTGGGTCACCCGCGGCAGGTTGCGGTTGAGGCCAGCGTGCAGGGCTTGGGAGTCAGGGTTTTCAAGTTCAGGGATTAGGTCGAACCGGATACCTTTGACTTGAACCCCAAAACACCCTAAGTTCTAAACACCCTAACAGTCTTCGAGCCAGCTCTAGAGCTCTAAGAAAAATAAGCCCGGCTTCCTAGATTTCTACCTAGACTTCAAATCCTACATCGAGTGAGCAAGCACAAATCTTCAAAGCTTAAACCCGAAGCCCTTGAGAACACAAGTCCTAAAACCTTAAGCCCAAAGCCCTTAAGGTACAAATCCTAAAACCCGAAGCCCGAAACGCCTTAAAACACAAATCCTTAGACCCTCAGCCCCAAACCCTTAAGGCACAAACCCTCAAACCCTGACCCTAAACCCCCTGAACCCTTAGCTACAAGGCCCTTGTGTGGACCTAAGCGTCCTAGTCGGGGTAAGCTACCCGGACTGTTATGCTTTTGGAGCTTAGGGCTGCGTGCAATCCTTCTGACGACTGTGAAATGCCTTGACTGAGGTCATTTTATGCACCCTAAACCCTAAACTCAACCCTAGCTTTCAACAGGGTTTAGAGATTCGGAGTTGCGGTTCTGTTTGTTGGCTGCTCTGGGGCGTCCGGACGCAGGGGCGCAGCGTGTCACACAACTCTGAACCCCAAACATCCGTAAACCTCATTATAAACTCTAAGCTTTAAACCCTAAACCCTGAACCCTGAACCCAAAACCCTCAACCCTAAATGCTGGCTTGAGGCCAGCAGGTTTTTCGCATCGAGCTCCATGAGTTGGCAGAGCTTAGCACTGAGGGTTCTAAGGCCCAAGAGGTTTTAGGGCTCATACAGGTTCGATGCTGAAGGTTTAGGGATGATACCCTAAGGGTCCATTCACCTTTTTGTTTCTTATATTTGATTGGGCCCCAGAGTCTGTATATAGGAGGTACTTTAAGGCACAAGTCAAGTAGACCTGTTTAGGCACATGTACCCTTATAGGGATAGGGTTTTAGTCTTAGGGGAATTTCTGTGGCATAGGGCTCAGTGGGAGCTGCCACCAGGCACGGCGATGACGCTACTCAGAGGAGTTTTGACGGCGCGCGTCTCAGTCCTGGCTGTAGCAAACAAGGTCAAGGGTAACCCAGAGCTTTAAAAACACTCAAAACACCATACAAACACAAAAAGCCCATAAACCCCATAACCCTAAAACCCCCAAATCCCCTTTTCTAGAAGCCCTATAACCCCAAAGCAAGGAAACCGTTAGGGAGACTCAATACATGGGGCCCTCCCATCCCCAAGTCCTCCCCGCAGACCTTCCTCAGGGAGGGTTTAGGGTTCAGGGTTTAGGGTTTAGGGTTTCAGGCTATGGCTTCCTAAGACGTTACATGGAATCCGTTGGGTCTGCAAGAAGATCAAGCTGTTGAGGGTTGAGGGTTTGGGATTTAAAGCGTGGGGTTAGCATCTGCAGTTTGCTTTAGGGGTTGAATTAGGGTTCGGGAATTCGGACCATCTGATGGCCAATTCGGCGCCTTTTTGGGCACTTTGGGTTTTTTATATCTGCTCCATGAACAACCTGACTTACAACTCTGGGATTTCCTCTCCCCCCCCCCCCCCCCCCCCCCCCCCCCCCCCCCCCCCCCCCCCCCCCCCAGGTAGTTAGAGTGGTACAGGATCCAATGCCATATGTGGAAAGAGGAGAGGGTGAGGGGGGGGGCTCATGTAGAACGAGCCAAAGGATCCTGCAATAACTTCTGAGCACCGGCCAAACCCTAAACCTGAAGGAGCTACCACTGTAAGTCCCAAGATCCACCCTCGAGCCCTCACCCTAAGCCCTATAATTACCGCCCAACCCCCAAAGATTTTGGGTTTACGGGTTCGGGTTTAGGGTTTAGGGGTTTAGGGTTCCCCAAACACTAAACCCGAATAGCCCCTCCCTTCGACAACGAGGCCGGCGCCGGCGTGGCGCTGCTGTTCCTTGCGGAAAGCTGGTCTTCAGGCACATGGGATGGGAGGGGGGGGGGGGGGGCAAACAGGCCCACACACAGGCCTTTGGAAAAAGTGGGCTCGCGTTTAAGGGGGGAGGGGGGGGGGGGTAGATCAACTTGAGCCTCCCCAATCCCAAGTCTCTGTGGCAAAGCCGGGTCTAGGGTGTGGGGTTTGGGGTTTCAGCTGCACGAACGCTGAAGCTCTGCAATCCCTAAAAGCCCTACAACCCTGGAACCTACAAATCCTACAAACCCCCTACAAAGCCTACAAACCGGACCCTAAAACCTAGACCTTATTTACCCCAAACCCTAAACCCCAAATCCTAAACCCTAAACCCGAAACCCTAAACCCCAGATTCGAAGGCTTCCTGGTTCCGGGGCGGCTGTCCAGCCCCTCGCAGCCTCGCATTGGCGCCGCCCCCCGCAGGGAGGTGGCGCTTCGTGTTTCAGGGGTTTGGGGTTTAGGCTTTTTCGGGTTTAGGATTGAGGGTCTGGGGGTTTCGGGTTTAGGGTTTGGGGTTTAGGGTTTAGGGTCTGGGGTTTAGGGATTTGGGGTTTAGGGTTTGGGGTTTCTGGTTTGGGGTTTACGGTTTGGGGCTTAGTTGGGGACTGGGGTTCAGGTTGGTTTAGGGTGCCTGGGATTTACAAGGTTTAGGTTTGGAGGTTTGGGGTTTGGGGGCGTAGGGTTTGGCTCCCAGGAGTGCCATGAGACGGATGACCTGCCATCATGTTCCCGGAAGCAGTTCAGTTCAGTTCAAGGAGTACAAGAATGGGCCCCCCTTACTATCCTAACTGTAAATCAGGGACTTAGAACCTAAGTTAGAATCCTTACGACCCAATTTAGGGTCCGTCTAACTCACTTACAACTAGGGAGGGTTTAGGGTTTAGGGTTTAGGGTTTAGGGTTTAGGGTTTAGGGTTGTACGTTTTTGGGGGTTCAGGTCTTAGGGCTTTCGGGCCCATGGTTGAGTACGTGCGAGGCGGCGGTCTGGTCGCAAAGCACTTCTCATGGGTTCCCCTACTACCCCCCTCTATACCTGGGTTTAGGGTTTAGGGTTTAGGGTTTAGGGTTTAGGGTTACTACGCCCCCCTAAATAGCCTTAATTAGTATAGAGGGGGGTAACCATGAATTTAGATGCAGGGCTTAATGTAGGGGTCGGAATACGTATTCATAGTATTCACTTATGGCCCCTAGTAAATATAGCATACCAGAATAACCCCCCAAAACCCTTTTCAAATTATTGAGGCCCCTTATATTGTTGATTCGGCTTTTGCAGTTCTGGGATTCAGGGACCGGGGATTTTTTGTGATTTGGGGTTTAGGGTTTAGGGTTTAGGGTTTGATCTCAGTCATGGGCCTTGCCCCTCAAGTACCAGGAGTACGTAGTACTGGAGACCAACATGCAGTGCAACTAAGTCCCATTTGGGGGTTTACGATATTCGTGTACCTTATTAGGGTCCTTACTAAAAGGGAATCCTACTATCTGGGGTCTCTACTAGGGTCACCTATTTTCGTAAACCCCACTTGATTTGGAGTTTTATGAGGCTCGTGGTCTGCAATGTTGGAGTGCATCGGGTTTGGGATGTGGGTTCCAATCTGCGGTATGTCGGGCTCGGGGTTTGTGTGACTTCGCACCCCAAACCCCAAACCCCCAAACCCCAAACCCAAACCCCAAACCCCAAACCCCAAACCCTAAACCCAACCGCCTCTGGCAGCTGCTCCCCGCGGACGTCCCGGCGAGGGCCGCGCAGCCGAGTGAGCCGAGCCGCGTGCAGAGGCAGTTTCTGGTCTGACGGGTTTTGAGTGGTTTGGGGGGTTGGGTTTAGGGTTTAGGGGGTTTGGGGTGGTTTAGGATTTAGTAGGGTTTAGGGGGTTTGGAGGTTGAAGTGTTGGGTGTCTTAACACCCCTCCCAAGACTGACCACCACACCCTCAAACTCAAGCCTTAAACGTTCTACCGCCCATCCTGTAGAAGACCCGGGCCACAGGTTTCTGTCTTCCGCGGCCCAGTTTGGCGTCTGATGCCCAGCGCTAGCGCTGGATGGGGCTTAGGGCTTAGGGCCTAAGGCTTAGGGCTACGGGCTTAGGGCTCATAGGGTTTAGGGCTTATATAGGGGTGTAGGGCTTGGGTTTATTGGAGTTGGTGTTTTAGTTTATGGCTTTGGTGTCAGGGTGGTTTGGCTGTGGGACTAGGGGGGGGGGGGGGGTGTCGACTCTCAAGAGTTTCGAATCACGTTCCAAGACACCTGGCTAGTGTCCGTACACCGTAAGCGCAGGCTTCCCCTGCCCTAAAACCTACATCCTGAACCCCTCAAGCCTACAACTCTGCCCTCATACCCTTTCTTTGGGAACCCACCCCTAAACCCCAGCAACTTCCAACCCAATGGCCTTTGAGTTCGAAGAATCTGTAGAAGTCCCTTATATAGAAGATGAATGTACCAAATAACTCAGAGTTTCTGATTGAACTGCAAAAAGCCCAAATCGTTTTCCAAACGTCAGCACCGAGGCCTCGGATGTTGGTGGCCTTAAGGATGTAGGGGTTTAGGGTCTAGGGTCCTGGATCCGGGGGGCGAATCTTGGATTTAGCTGGCTCAGGTAGGGCACATGTGGTACATGGTTTACAGGTGTACGGGTTTGACCGAGCTTCAAGGCAGCAAATTTGCATGGCGTCCGAGGTTGTAGCTGCTGCGGCTGTAGTTGCAGCTTTGCCCTCCAGGACCAGCTGCGCACTGCGTGCTTCTCACCCTAAACCCTAATCCCTAATCCCTGAACCCTAGAACCCTATAACCCTAAAACCCTAAAACCCCAAAACCCTAAAACCCTAAAACCCTAAACCCTACACCCCTAAGGTGTGGGTTGACATTCGTTATTTGCCCAAAGCGGTCTCCGCATCAACCACAGCTTGAAACCTCAGGATTCTAGGGATTCTAGGGTTCTTGGATTCAGGAATTTGTGGTCTAGGGGGTTTAGGGTTCAGCGATCGAAGGCCGGCTCTGATACTACAACCCAGCAAGCCTAAAATCTGAAATCCTTGTCGGTCCGCTGCAAACATGGACCCTGGCTGTCAAGCCCAGCTAGACCCCCTAAAGCCTTAAACCTTTAGTCCTAAACCCCTTGAAGCCCTGGCAGTAGTGGTACCCTGTTCCATTTTTGGTTCAAGGTTCCCTTTTTTAAAATGCTGAACACAAAATTCTAGGGTACCCCTGATTATAATATGGTTGGGCTACCAAGAAGGTAAGAATCCTAGCAAAACCCAAAGTCTTGAAACTGTGAAGAGATTAGGTTGCCGGGCTTGTAGTCAGGAGACACCGCAGTGACTCACGCAGGCTCGAACCTGCCAGTCGCACGTCTTGCGTGTTCGGGTTATAGGGGTTTAGGGTTTAGGGTTTGGGGTTTGGGGTTTGGGGTTAGGGGTTGGAGTGTGGGATCTTGCGCCGGCTCTTGCTTCGGAACTTGAGTAAAAGAGGACCAGACCTCTAAGCTTCGAGGTTTTGGAGGGGTCTCGGGTTTAGGGTTTAGGGTTTAGGGTTTAGGGTTGAGAGTTTCAGGGGCTTTAAGTAGGGGTTTAAAGTGCTGGGTGGAGGGGCTTCGAGTTTGTTTCGCGGTTTAGGGGCCATGTTTCATGGGGCTTGGGCCCACTGCCCTCACCCGGAAATTTGCATCCCTAAACCCATACTAAGTCTAAACCCTAAACCCTAAACCCCATATGAACCCTAAACCCGAAATCCTAAACCCTAAGCCCTAAACCCTCAATCTCAACACGAAGCAGCCCCCATGATGGTGTCGGACCCCTCCTAAACCTCTGCACCTGCGTGTGTAAGGTTTAGGGTTTACAGGGCCTATAGATGTTGTACAGGGTATACGGGGTTGATGGGGTGTGTATAGGATTGATGGGTTATGGGGTTTAGGGTTAATAGGGCGTAGAGGGCTTATACTGCCAGGGTTCGTTATCGGGTTTGTAGGGTTTTTCTATGGGGCTTATAGTCGGGCCAGTTGAACATTGTGGAGCGTACGCGAGGACCTTGCGTGTCGTGGCCGCGAAGAATTCTCCAGCGAAGAACATCTCCACCTCCTCGGCTCGGGCCACTACATTGCTCACAGCCGCATGCATGCGTGTTCAGACCCTCTCGAAGAAGTGCATGTGGGCAAGGAGAGAAGAAGCGCCAGACTATGTGGCAGTCCTGTCGTCTGCTGATCATGGAAGAGAGCGGCATGGCCGCAGGTTGAGTCATTGTGTGGACCTGAGTATTTAAACTTTCAAGCGAATGAAACTGAAACCCACCCGATGGTGGAGTCTAAGGATTGGGCGTTTAAAGTCTTCGAGGGCACCACAGGTTTTCAAGGTCAGAGTTTATGGTTGAGGGATGTTGAGGGTTTAGGGTTCAGGGTCGTTGAGCCCTAAACCCTAAGCCCTCAGCCCTAAACCCTAAACCCCAAACCCAAATTTTGAGTTTCAGGATTTCTGCTGCATTTTGGGGCTTCGGGCCTTGGAGAATAGCGGGGCGGCCCGAGCGGTGGAGGTCTCCCATAAGCCCCTAAGCCCTAAACCCTAAACCATCTAATTAAACCCTATAAACCCTTTCAACCCTAGACCCCTATAAACCCTAGAAACCCTATATACCCTATAAACCCTATAAACCCTTTAAACCCTATAAACCCTTTAAACCCTTTAAACCTTAAACCCTGTTACAGTGGTGGAGGTCTTTCCGCTGCATGTCGGCTGGTCTCGCGACCACGGTGGCTGCTCACTGGAAGGCATGTGGCTCCCATTTGGGAAGTTTAGGGTTTATAGGGTTTATGGGGTTTAGGTTTTGTTTTTGGGTTTTTTAGGGTTTAGGGTGTCCGGGTATCCTGCTATTCTTTGGGTTTATGTTAGGGGTCCCTCATGATCGTAAAGCGCCATGTAGGGTTTCGGGTTTCTGGGCTTCGGGATCCTAGGATCTTCAGGGCTCAGGGATCCTAGGGTTTTAGGGCTTAGGGATCCTCGGGTTGTCGGGCTCAGGGAGCCGAGGGTTTTTGGGCTTGGGGATCTTAGGTCTTTAGGGTTTAGGGAGTCCAGGGTACAGGGATCCTAGAGGTTTGTAGGGCTTCGGGATTTCATGGCTTTTAGGGCTTAAGGGTCCTAATTCTTTCGTGTTTAAGCACCCGTTTTTTTTTGTCCGGGGCCTCATGAGCTAGAGCTTTCGAAGCCGCCTGAAACCTGTCGATAGGCTCTACTTTCCCCTGTGCGGGGTGTAGGGGTTGAGTTTATTCGGGCTCAAGAAGTCTCCTTCTCCATTACTTGGAAAACAGGGTGGGCCCCTTCTTCGCCATTTTTTTTGGGCAGGCTTAGATTCCCTGCCAAACCCCTTCTTTAGGGTTTAGGGTTTAGAGTCTAGGGTTTTGGGTTTCGGGTTTAGGGTTTAGCCAAAAGGGGTTCCCTTTTTGACTCCGAGTTGGCTCGGGAACCTAGACCCTTTGCCGTCTACAGGCTGCCTACACAGGGTTGAAATCATCTGAGGGTTTGTGCAGTGTGGTAGTTTTCGAAATTTGGGTGCCATCCTGCTAGTTTTTGTGTCTTGTCTTAGGGGTCCCCTATTTTGGCAAGCCCCCATATAGGGCCTCGGAGGAGTCACGCGGATAGTGTCGGGTTTGCGGTTTTGGGTGAAGGGTTGAGGCGTAGGCGTATCTCAGAACTGCTTGCTTGGCAGACGTTCGTGCGGACGGACGCGGCGGTGCCGCCGCCTGTGTTTGCACCGCTTGGCTCGCTGTTCGGGTGCAACGTGGCGCGTCTTCCCTTCTTCCCCCATCAAACCGCTATTCCCTTATGGTCCCTATATAATAAGTGTACTATAATAACCCCCAGAACCCGATTCTAATGATTAAGGCCCCTATATTACCCCTTTCAGCTCAAAGTACCTAGAGTCCCATAGAAGCCGTTGACAGCATAGTTCCGGCCCCACCAATCATCCAAAAGCTCATGCGGGCGACCTGAGTTATGGATTCTGGTGGAGCCTTTGTTTTTGTTGTTCCATCCAGCTTGGTTTTTCGCCAGTTAGTTGGGTTAGTTGGTGGTTTAGGGTTTGCTCACTAGGGCCTTGGGTCTAGGACCCAGTTCTAGGCTCCATCCAGCGGCTTGGGTGTGCAGGGGACAGGGTTTAGGGCACAGGGGTTTGTTGGGTTTTCACCAGAGGGCTCCGACCCTGAATATCAAGACGCAGCATTCGGGGTTCCGTTGTGTTGTTTTCATTTTTTCGTTTGACTTTTCCGAGCCCCACTGGTCGTCTTATTTTGACCTAGGGAGCAACAGGTGGGCGTAGGGTTTGGGGGGTTCAAGGTTTTCCTGGGACCCTCCTTTTATGGGTTATGCCTACGAGTTAAGGGTAGTTACTACTAAACTGCAGGTAAATAGGGTCCCAGGTTGAGGGTAAGATTAGTGAGGAAGTAAACTGCTAGCCTTCGTGGGAAGTTTGGGGTTTAGCCGGGGACCCTCCTCCCATCTACCTGTGAGACCTTCAGCAGTCGATTCCAAGCGAAGCCTCAACCGACTCACCGATACACCTTCCATGGACCCTGAGAACACGCAATATACGATGTTCGTAGACTACTCAAGGAGCATATCGTTGTAAAGTGTTTTTTAGGATCGCCCACAAACAAAAGAGGTGTTTCTTTTTTTTTTTTTTTTGGGGGGGGGGGGGGGGGGTTGTCCCTAGGGGGGGAGGGGATTGTCCCTACACCCAAACCCAAGCCCCACCAAACCTCTGCCAGCCCTAAACCCTAAACCCTAAACCCCTAAACCCTAAACCCTAAACCCTAAACCCTAAACCCCTAAACCCTAAACCCTAAACCCTAAACCCTAAACCCTAAACCCCAAACCCTAAACCCTAAACCCTAAACCCCAAGCCTCTGCCAGCTTATGCTGCGGCTGAGCACCCTCAACTTCTGCAAGATCTACATGGCATCCCTGGCACGCTTGTAGGCTTATTGTTGGTTAGCAGGGAATGGGGGTTTGGGGTTTGGGGTTTAGGGTTTAGGGTTTAGGGTTCAGGGTTTAGGGTTTAGGGTTTAGGGTTTAGGGTTTAGGGCCGGATGAGGTACCCTATACAATCCCTTGAAGGGTACATATAGGGCCTAATTCCCTCATTCCCTACTAACCAACAGAAAGGTAGTGGGCTGCGTGGGCTCTGGAGCGATTGCTTTGTTGCTCCAATGCTTGCGCTTTAAAGCCGTTGTTGCTAGACCCCTTTTTTGGGATATGTGCTTGACCCTAGGTAGGATTAGGGGGACCAGGGAACCCTTCTCAACCCTCTTCTGGCGATCTTAGACAGGGACCTTATTGAGAGGGTCTATTTCCAAGCGTCCCCTGCTTGAGAAGGCCCATTGGATCTCAGACTTGGGGCTTTCGGGTGTCAGGGTTGAGGCTGCCCTGTTCTGGGTTTTCGAGGCCCATCTTCAACGTTTGAGCTTGCTTGCTGGGGCCTTCTTTTTTTTTTTTGGGGGGGGGGGGGGGGAGCGTACTCCCGCCCCCAAACGCTAAACTCTAAACACCACACCCTCAACCTTCGAAAGCCCGCAACCCTTGACCTTGAGCTTCGGCATCCGAGCTGGGTGCAATGCAAGCGCACTGCCCCTGTTTTGGCAATGTTCTCTGCCTTTAGGGCACGACAGTCTTATGGGGAATGATTGTTTAATTTTGACTGATATCAATTCCGAACGGCCATTGACAGCTACACAAGGAAAGGCGCCCTATGACAAAGCATGTTTCGCCTTCTTTACAGCTGCCTTCAAGGCTACCCTGTCCGACGGTGAACCCGAAGCCCTAAACCCCAAACCCTAAACCCTAATCCCTAAACCCCAAACCCCAAACCCCAAGCCCTAAACCCTACCATCCAGCCCCCCACGATTCCAAGCCCAGGCCATGCTCGTGCTCCGTATTACCATCATGTGGCCCCGGGGCCCAGGAGAGTTCAGGGCTTATAATACTCTCTAGTTTAGGGTTTAGGGTTTCGGGTTTGGGGTTTGCGTTTTGGGGTTTGTAGGGTTTAGGGTTTGACTTAGGGTTCGATCACAGTTCAGGTTTGGGGGTTAATAAAGGGGGCCACTTGGGGTTTAGGGCTTTGGGTCATTTATGGTTTGCGTAAGTTTAGGGTCATGGGCTTTGAGCCGTTCAGGGTGTAGGAGCCCCTGGGTGCAAAGCCCTGAAACCGAAACCCGTTTTAGGGTCTAGGGTTTAGGGTTCAGGGTTTAGGGTTTAGGGTTTAGGGTTTAGGGTTTAGGGTTTAGGGTCTAGGGTTTAGGGTTTAGGGTTTAGGGTTTAGGGTTTAGGGTTTAGGGAAACCAATCCTCTAAGCCGACCAAGCCTTCAGAGGCCAGGCGGGAACTGAGACATGAGAGCCCCAAACTAGGCACCAAGATCATCCCCATGTAAGCCCTATAAGGAGGGGCCCCCCGAGTTATAAGCAGAGTTATAAGGACCCTTAAATTGGGATATAATCCGAGCTCCTGTTTAATTGGGGCCCCCCCCCCCCCACAATAAGGAAGGCAGGGTTCCGCAATAGTTGGACCATGGCCCCGTATGGTTTCTCTATTAAAAAACAACAAGAACCCAAACGTCCCTGCAGAAGAAAAAAGCTTTCCGAAAGGCAGAGTTTCGAAATGTGACAACCCCCCCCAAACAAAAATTCTTAAATGTGGGGGGTTTGGCCCATACGAAATCCATCGTAATGGAAAGTAGTCTTCCGGCAGGAATCCGGGCAAAAAAATGTTCTTTAAATCTGGGGGGTTTAATTAAACAGGAGCTCGGACTAAGGATCCTAACTTATAAGGTTATAAGTCCCTTAACTCGAGTTAGTTTAGTAAGGGGCCCCTTCTTGTATATGGTCATCTCTCGAAACGATGGTCCCTATAAGAGTTCTAGGGCTTAGGGTACTTCTCAAAATTATGGTTTGTTGGGGTCCCCATTATAAGGCGCCCCCTCTCATTTAACTTTGAGAACTGACCATATAGCTATGCCATGAGCTACTTGTCAATAGGCCTGAGCCCTAAACCCCATACACCCTGTAAGCCCTCTGAACCCAATAGCCCCTCTACTAAGACTTGGAACCCTGTAAGCCCGCTAAGCCGTACAAACCTTATGCACTCCTTATGCCCCCACCCCCCCAGCCCCCCCAAAAAAGAAACAGACTCCATAAAAGCCCTAAACCCTAAACCCTAAAGCTCAAAGCCCTAATGAAGTGCGGGGAGGGGAGTTTTGTGCTTGCCCAGGTTCCCGAACATCAACCCGTACCGCCAGCCGTTCTACTCGATGATCCAGCTTACCGACCCTTGCACCTTCTTGGGTTTGGGGTTTAGGGCTTAGGGGTTAGGGCTTACAGTTTTTGGGTTTAGGGTTTAGGGCTTAGGGGTTAGGGCTTACAGTTTTAGGGTTTAGGGTTTAAGGTTATAGGGTTTAGGGTTTCGGGTTTAAGGTTTCAGGGTTCAGGGTTTAGGGTTTAGGGGATGTTCAGGGGTTCGGGTGTAGTTTTTCAGGGCTTGGACTGCTGCAGCGGTGCGCTGCTTTTGTGTTTGTTGCGCGTTTGGGGTTTAGCGTTTAGGGTTCCGGGGCTTGCTGGTTGTCAGTGAACGAGAGCCGCAACACGCAGGCCATAGGAACCACAAAACACAGGACTCCGCCATTGCATACACCCCGTGTCTTCATGTCGTAAGCCCATCACATCCTGAACCGTGAACCCTAAACCCTAAACCCTGAACCCTAAACCCTTAGCGTAACCCTAAACCCTGAACCCTGATCCGGAACCTTAAGCCCGTATACCCAGGCCTAGTTCTACTCTAGACCCTACTGCTTCCTTGAACCTGCTCATAGCAACCCTAAACCCTAAACCCTAAACCCTAAACCCTGAACCCTGAACCCTGAGCTGCCAACAGCTCACGAAAGCTTCCCTGAACCCTAAACTAACATGAGCTCCGAGAACCGAACCCTGAGCCCCTGAACCATGAACTTTAGGGTTTAGGGTTTAGGGTTTAGGGTTTAGGGTTTAGGGTTTAGGGTTTAGGGTTTAGGAAAGCCTAGTTTAGGGTGTAGGGTATCAAGAAGTCCTATGAACAGCCAAGGATCCCTACCTGAACCTATTCAGGCGCTTTATGGCCGTTGCGTCTCGGGACGGGCGTGTTTAGGATCTTCGAATTTAGGGTGTAAGGTTTTGGTTTTGTTTGAGTTCTGAAACCCAGGGCTTCAAGACTTGTGGATTAGAACTGGGGCTTAAACCCTGTACCCCGATCTGCCCCCAAAACTCTAAACACTAAATCTGAAATACTGCGGGCGGTTCCAGCGCAAAGAAATGGGCGGAACCTGAGGCCTCAAACCCTAAACCCTAAACCCTAAACCCTAAACCCTAAACCCTAAACCCTAAACCCTAAACCCTAAACCCTAAACCCTAAACCCTAACCCCGCTAGTACCTAAGCTTGAGGGCTTGGCCTTGGGCGTCTAGGGGAGCCCAGGACCCTTAGCAACTGAACCCTTGACCAGGGGTTTAGGGTTTAGGCTTTCTGGCTTAGGGGCTTAGGGTTCAATCATGGTTTGGGGCTTAGGGGTAGCGCTGCACAGGACGTGGGTAGGGAAAGAACCTTCGGCAAAAACCAAAGCTATTCCTTCAGTGTCTTGGGGAGACCCTAAACCCTAAACCCTAAGGCGTAGGTGGGTAGTTGGGTAGCCTGCTGCGAAGGCTTGAAAGAGACCTTAAGCTTTCTGAGTCGTGGGTGGGTATAGGGTGTAGGGTCGGGTTTGGGTTTGGGGTTTAGGGCTTAGGGCTTATAAGGCATTTCCTCTCCGGGTTTGCACAGGGGGTGGATGCCGCCTATCTTTGGCATTGACCTGTCCGTGATCTTGGCCTTCGTGGTTATCCAGGCAGGGCACAACCCTAAACCCTACTACAGGGGCCTTAATAATTGGAATAGGGTTTGGGGTATTTTTTATAGTATCGACCTTCAGGGACCATGAGGGAACCATTTTCTTAATAATTCCGACCCTTATATTACCTAAACCTCAAAAACATGCACTGACTTTGTTTGTTTGGCCCTAAGTGTTTTGCATACTTTGGGGTCCAGGTTGACCCTCAATCTGAAGTTGGCACGAAGGTGCGAAGAGCATAGCGGGCTTCGAGTTTTCAAAATCTGAGGGCTTAGGGCCTCAGATACAGGGGGATCAGGGCGAAGATAGAGAACAGGGAAGGTGCCCACCTGCATGCTCTTGCTAAGGAAGCCCCAAACCCCAAAACCCCCAGACCCTGAACGCCAAACCCCAAACCCCAAAACCCCCAGACCCCAATACCCCGGAAGCCCGAACTTCGGCCTTGACATTCCCAGATTCAATTAGGGCTTATCTAGGGTTTAAGCTTTTATGGGTTTTAGCTTTAGGGTTTAAATGGGGTTTGCATGGGGTTCATGCAAGGTTTCAAGCTACAATAAGATTTGGTGCTTTGAGACTTCTAACGTGTAAGGCTGGAGGTTTATGAGGTTTCGGGTGTAGGGCTGAGGGCTACAGGGGCCCTAAAACCCTAAACCCCAAACCCTACAGTTCTTCAACAACTGGGAGGGGCACCCCCAGTTCTAAGTACAGTGGAGTTTTAAGGACCCCTAAATTGGGTTGCCAAGATCCTAAGTCCCTTAGCTGTAGCTAGTATAGTAAGGGGGCCCCCTTCTTGTAGGTTTTAGGGTCTAGGTCTCCGGTCGAAGTGTCGGACACCTGTCAACATTCTTAGGAGCTCTTGTTTTGGGACCTTGGACCCAGAAATCAAGCGGTTGCTAGGGCGCACATCATTCTGTTTAGGGCTTCGGTTTACGGCTTGCAAACGCAGATGAACGGAAAAGTATGTTCGATGGGCTCCCAAGTAACCCTAGCATGGTCCTTTCGTCTTTGTCAGAGGGTCATATGCGCTCCCGAGGGCTTCTCGCTTGCGGTTTTAGAGCTCCAAAAGGCCAGGGCACACGCTGAAGGCTTTTGTGCCATCAGGCTTACCATGTCATGACGTTCCTTTCATGACAACAACACTCTAATTTGGGTGTATATTAGGGGTGCCCGTTTCAAGAAATGCCCTTTATAAGCCCCAACTCTGAATGCCCCCCCCCCCCCCCCCCCCTTCCCCGAAGCCTGCATGGTTCCGAGGCCGCGATCGACAACTTGACCATCAGCCCCTTTTGAGATGGCTTGTGCCATACTTTTTCGAACGGCCGTTACGGTCTTGGGGGGTCTAGGCCTGAGGGTTTCTGATCGATTATTTAGTGGTCAGGGGTTGCTTAGAGTTACATCTGATGGAGTTTTTGGTGTGTGCTGCATCAACCCAACGGCCACGTCTACGGCCCTGCAATCTGAAAATTCCAGTACAGCGCTATATCCTTAACCCCAGCTTAACCCTACATTCTAAACCCCGAACGCGGGCAGCCCAAAAACTTCTTGGCGAAAGCGGCTGATGTCGGAATCCGTGTATGCCACGGGGTGAAGGCCGAGGAAAGAGGCACGTGATGGATTGCTCCCTGGCCCATTTTGTAGGTCCAGCAGACACTCAAGGTGGAGTTTCAAGTATCCACCCTTGAATGAGCGATAAACTCAAACCCTAAGCCGAAGCCCTAAACTCAGGGCCAAGCGAGGGGCTCACCAATTTGTCGGGGCTGTTTGGACGTTCGAAAGCGTGTAAATCTCCTGCCTTCGCAAAGGGTTGGGCTTCGTAAAATCCCTCGCAAGAGCAGTTGCGGGGACAGCTGCTTGAGGGCCCTAAGTATCACAGAAACCCTAAACCCTAAACCCTAAACCCTAGATATCAAAGTGAGAAGCCCTGAGCCCCTTTAGAAACCCCTTGTTTCCTACAAAAGCCCACGGTTCTGGAGAAACCCCTTCGACCCAAGGCCTTAAAGTCCTTAAAGGAAAGCCCTAGGGTTTGGGGCTTAGGGTTTAGGGTTCAGGGTTTAGGGTTTAGGGTTTAGGGTTAGGAAGTTTAGGGTGCACTAACATGGACCCTAAGTAGAACTTGCTTAAGTGGTGGGAGTCTCCTGGCTTCCCTCGGCCCCCAAAGAATCTGCAAGGAAGGCAGCCCGGGCTGACTTCTCTTCAACTTGCTGCGTAGCATGCTTCCGCGAGTCATGGCCCGAACGGAGGAGGAAAAAAAACAGTCGCGAGCCCACAAAGATTCCAGAGCGGCTTCGGGTTTAGAGTTTAGGGTTGGGGGTTTAGGGTTCAGGGGTTTAGTGGTTTAGGATATTTGGTTCAGGTGTCCGTTTATACAGGTTGAGGGTTTATAGGTAGGGTTGCAGGCCCAGCCCTCAACCCTAAGCCTATAGGGCTCAAGTAGGCTTACAGCACCCTCTCCGCCCCCCCCCCCCCCCCCCCCCCCCCCCCCCCCCCCAAAAAAAAAAAAAAAGATATACGTAAAAATCAAAAATACAACACACACACACACAAAATGAATCAGACATAAAGCGCCCTGGGCCCCGTGCCCATTTTGAGTCATGGGCTGCCTGCTTGGCGAGAATCGAGATCCTGTGAACTAAACTTTGGGGTTTAGGCTTATAGGGCTTAGGGTAACCCAAACCCCAAACCCTATAAACCCCAAACTTTCAACCCAACGCCCCCAAATCCTAAAGGTTGAAGGTCTACGAACGACCCAGGGAGCCCAACATCCCGGAATTCATACCCTTCACCTCATGTTACAGGGCTTTGGGGGGGGAGGGGTTAGGTTTAGGGTGTAGGGTGTAGGGTTTAGGGTTTAGGGTTTAGGGTTTAGGGTGTAGGGTTTAGGGTTTCGGGTTTAGGGTTTAGGGTTTAGGGTCTATAGGGCCTAAACACAAAACCCTGAAACGTAGTTGGCGATGAGGACCTCCATCCTTTTGAAATTTTGGGACCGAGGAATGTGGCCAGATAATGTCCTCAGGTCTGCGTTGTGCCTCAACCCTCGACCCTATAACCCTAAGCCCTAAACCCGAGAACTAAACTCTGAATTGAACCCTCAACCTCAACCCTGAACCCGAAGCCCCAAAACCCTTAAACCTAAACCCTAAACCCAACTTACTATTTAAACCCCTAAACCCAAGACCCTAATTGAAGCCCCGAAACCTTCAACCCTCGAACCCGGAACCGGCTGCGGTTGCTTTTTTGGGCTTTCAGCGGCGGGTCTTCCAAAATGTCCGGTGAAGGCCAGGCTTCTCGTTTAGTGAGGTTTCTAGGGTTTGGGGTTTGGGGTTCAGGGCTTGCCCCTCACTACTACCAGCATGGCCCTTATTCCGTTTTTCGGTTTTCGGATCCCTTATGGACTACTTTGTACACAAAAACAGGTACCCATCTTATTCCCACATTGCAGTGGGGCCTGCGTAGTAACTGACCCTAATTCCGAAACGCTAAACTCTAAACCCTAACCCTAAACCCTATGGGACGTTAGGTTCCTTTGAAGAACTGAGGTCTTGATACTTCTGCTTACAACAAGGGGGCCTTTGCCCGTAGCTTCGGGTGCGCGCTCTGCTTTTGTAACACAAGGAATCAGAGAGGCCTGGACAATGAACACCTAGGGTTCAGGGTTTAGGGTTTAGGGTTTAGGGTTTTGGGTTTAGGGGTTTAGGGTGTAGGGTTTCGGGCTTAGGGGACCCTAGTATCCGAGCGCTAAACCCTTTTGAAACAAGCATTTGAGCCGTCGCAGGAGACATCGCCAATGCGCCATCCAAGCGCAAAATGTCAGACCTCGTTTCAGAAACGACTGTGGAGGACCAGCTGAACCCTAAACCCTTAAGCCCCAAACCCAAACCCCTAAACCCTAAACCCTAAGCCCTAAACCCTACGTAAGCCCTAAACCCTAAACCCTAAACCCTAAACCCTAAACCCTAAACCCTAAACCCTAAACCCTAAACCCCAAACCCCAAAGTGCAGACGGGGGTGGTGTTAGGGTTGGCATGTCTCAGCTCTTGGAGGGGGTCCTTTCGATTTGCCATTTCGATCACAGTTTGGAGCCATATTGGGGTTTAGGGTTTAGGGTTGTAGGGTTTAGGGTTTAGGGTTTAGGGTTTAGGGTTTAGGGTTTAGGGTTTAGGGTTTAGGGTTTAGCGCAGCGGCAGTAGATACGATGTGTAAATGGCGCCCCTACACACCCAGGGGGTGTGGGGTGGCGGCATGTCACGCGAAGGCATTTGTTTTCAATGTAGTCCAACAATTTTCATTGGTGTTGGTTACTTTCTCCCACCCGCTAGCTTTCACAGGCCACCACCCAAACCACTGCCTTTTAGGGTTTAGGGCTGTCGCCCTCAATTCCCACCATTGCTTCAAACTTGTTTACAAGGGCGTGGTGAAGGCAGCGGTCAGGACGTAATTGGGCAAGTTCAAGAAAACCAGGGGCAGGGGGGGCCAGCAGGAAGGCCAGGCGTCCGGGTGGGGCCCAGCAAAGGGTAGCGGGGGGCCGGAGGAGAGGCGAGGGGTCACAAAAGGGCCAGAGGAGGGGTCAGGGGGGGCCGGGCCAGGGGCAAGACAGGGCAGGGGGGGGGTTCGGGCCAACGTCCAGGGGGCCTCGGGACGGTTCCTAAGGGGCTCCCTGGGCGGCGACGTTAAGCCGGTGTAGGGTGAGTATGTGAGTACTCCTGTGGCTGCGTGGCCCAGCGACAGCTGGCCGTGGGCGAGGCGAGCCCTAGAGGCTCTCTATTCGACCACTCGCCAATGGCTCCACCCATTGTCCATCCAGTGAGAGTGTCCGTCACTTTTGGGTCCATTATTGGGGTCCTTACTACAGGGGATCCTACTATTTAAGGTCTATATCAGGGTCCCTTATTTAACCCCCCATATCGCACGATGAAAGGGCCCCACAATTTAGAAAATGTTGGACTTTGGTGTTTGGGCTTGAGCGTTTAGGGTCTTTGGCTTGGGGGTTTTCGGAATCAGTGCTCATTGGTTCTAGCTAGGTTTCCGGCGTGTCAATTTAGGTGCACGTTTGTCGGAGTTCAACTCGGACCCAGAGTAGGCCCTCATTCTTTTTTTTCGGGTTTAGGCGGGTCACTTGTAAGCCCCTTTAAACCAAAAAGGGCACCCTTTTCATTCCTAGGTTACTCTTGTGTCTAGACAATGTCACAACCTAAACCCTGAACCCTAAACCCTCAACCCTAATCCCTAAACCCGAAACCCCAACTCCCCTAAACCCCTGAACCCTTGTCCCCTCCTCAACCCGAAACACACCTTACCCCGCCCAGCACCCACCCTAAACCCTGAGCCTCAACCCACCTCCCAAAAGTCCGGCCCACCCCCACGCACCTCCGACCCACCCCCTCAAGGACCTCAGAACCGAAAAACGATAGGCAGGAGACCATGCAGGGCGTATGCTTAGGTTTAGGGTTTTGGGGTTTAGGGTTTCGGGTTTAGGGTTTAGGGTTTAGCACAAGGCCTCTATATGGTGTCGGTTTTTAGGGTTTCGGGGGTGGGGGTTAGGGGCCCTGATACCCTTAGACCCCTGAAACCTCAAATCGACCTACCCAAACCCCCCCCCCCCTCAGGGTTCAGGGCTTCGGGTTATGGAATGCATCAGATTTCGAAGCCCTCCAGGACCCAGACTTTGTGGAGTACCTCGTGGCCGCCGAGAATGGCGAAATGCGCTGCCCGATCTGCCTAGAGGCAGCAAGCTGGTTCCCTAAATCCGACACCTCAATGGCCCCAAACCCCAATTTGGGTGGCTGTCAAAATTATGGTCCCTTCTTGGGGTACCCTAAATGTTAGGTGCCGTATTATAATTAGGTCCAAAAAGGGACCACCCATTTGGGGGTTTATGATACTTGGGGTACCTTGTTATTGGGGTCCTTATTATAAGGGAATCCTATACTGTTTGGGTGAATATACTGGGGGTCCTCTATTTTCGCCCCGAAAAACCCCATGTGTCCTCCAGGGCTCAAGGCTTTTCTAGGAGGGCTGAGGGACTTTGCGGCTTTCGGGTTCAGGGTTTGTTACAGGGTTCTTAAGGGAAGGGGGGTTCACTTGGGGTAGGTACCTAGGGGACCTTCGGCTTCGGGAAGCTGAGGGAGCCTTTGGGAGTATTGGGGAGTATTAGGGACCTCGGGTTACATACCGCCCTTGATCCCCCCCACTCCTTAAGAACCCGATAAGTTTATATTTGCAGGGGCTTTTTGCGTCTGAGCGTGTCGAGCTTGAGCTCTTGAGATATTGTGTCTCTGCAGTTTCCATAGGCTGCGAGGATTCCGTGGTAGGGTTTAGGGTTTAGGGTTCAGAATTCAGGGTTCAGGGTTTAGGGTTTCGGGTTTAGGGTTTAGGGTTTAGTTGACGTTGTTCTTCTACAACTCTTGCATGATACCATTTTCACCTTGTAGAAGTGAGTTTTTTTCGAAGCACCTTACCTGCTACCTCCACCGCTGAAGCTGTGTTTCTTGGGATGCCACACACACGCTAGGACCCGGAGTAGGCCCTTGTTTCCTGTTTTTTTAGGGTAGGGGTTCCCTTGTAATCCCCTTTAAAGCCAAAGAGGGTAACAATAATGTTCGTTGAGCTCAGTGCCCCTGAACCTCTTCAGCCGGAATTAGAGCTATAACTAGCCGCCTTAGGAGTCAGCTTCTATGTTATTTATATAACACTCAAGGGGGACCCTAAACCCTAAACGCTAAACCCTAAACCCTATTATAAACCCTAAACAAGCCGAAACCACGTGGATGCCCCGGTGCAGGTGCGGAATGGTTCGGCAGGCGACTTCGACCACAACCGTCGGTGGATCGTGCTGCAGTGCTGCGAGGCCGGCTTACCAGGATGGGCTAGGATACCCTTATACTTAGGGATTCTTGGGAATCGTGTTTTTTGGTCGTTTAAAACTTTTCAAGTTCAGTGCCGTATAAAGGCCCTGCATGGGGTTGATGATGGGGACTATAGGGGCTGCTAGCCCACGCTGGTAGGGATGCGGGTTGGTGTAGTATGTCGGGTTTAGGCTCTCGTTGTTTTTTGTTGGCGTTGCTCCCCTTCCAAAAACAAAAAGCCGAAAGCTACGCGGTGGGGGCCTGCTTCCCTTTAATGACTCGAAAAGACTTGCGCCAGTATATGTTGGGTGTTCTCGCTGGTTAGCTTATCTTGCTTCCTTTTAGGGATGAGGGTTCCTGCTCCTGTCTCTATTCAGGTCTGGAAGAAGCCCCAGGCTCTAGATTAGACCCAAGACTCTAAGGAGCAGGTGCTGTATTGGGCCTCTTCACATGCAAAATCCTCACCTTGCGATCCAGGATGCCGTATGCAGACGGTGTCTTCGGCAGCATCTGCTCACCAACGGCCACGTGTGCCCTTTGCCGCTGGGCTTCTGTGGGGTTTAGGGTTTGGGGTCTAGGGTTTAGGGTTTAGGGCGAGGTCCCCACAAGTTCTTTCAATGGGCAGAAGGTTTGAAGTTTGTGTTTCAGTGTCACGGGTTTACGCTTTAGGGTTTAGGGATGAGAAGGGCTCGGGGATGTTGAGAGGAGTTCTAGGGTTATTGATTGAGCGAGAGGAGCTTGCGTAGTGCTTGAAGCAAGTCAAGGACCACATAGTGATGGACGCATCAGGTGGGGAGTTTTGGTGACATGGAACTGAACCGGACTTATCTTGAGTTGAAGCTTACTTCAGAGATGCAAACTTTAGCTTGAATTGAAGCCTTCGGAGATACAAAGTTGTCTTTGCAAACTTGGACTGCCACTCTTCCACACAACATTGGGCTTGCAGCTAAACCCTATACCCTAAAACCCTAAGCCCCTAAACCCCTGAGCCCTAAACCCTCTGCCGGAATGGGCTCAGCAGCGAGTAGCGGCCATCACAGCAGGCCGATGGGCTCAACCTCGATCCCTGGAGTCCCAAATGGGGGTTTCCGAATTAGAAGAAGGACAGATCAACTTGAGTTTAGGGTTTAGGGTTTGGGGTTTAGGGTTTAGGGTTTAGGGTTTAGGGTTTACGTAGGCGGGTTTCCGACATCAGGGGATATGAGGGAAAGATACCCGGCAAAGACACCAACTGCTATTTCCAGTGCCCCCAGCCCCTTACTGAGGCGTACACGTCCTAAACTCTAAAACCCTAAACCCTAAACCCTAAACCCTAAACCTAAACTCTTCACTCTTGAGGCTAAGAAGGGACCACCTACTAGGTGGACAGTCTTGCAATGATTGGGGAGCCGGGGCTTCAGTAGGAGGTTAGGGTTTAGGGCTTTGGGCTAGGGCATGCAGCTCTGGGTTCTACTATATTCCCCTTGGGAATTGTTGTTTTTTTTTTTTTTTTTTTTTTTTTTTTTTTTTCTTTGTTCATATAAATCCCAAGAGGATATTAATAATACTTTTTTTATTAAGGTTCTAAGGGGAGATCGTCTAGTGTTCAGGGCGACGACGTGAGTAGGGGGTCTAGGGCTCCATGGGGTCTAGGGAAGTTGAAAGCGCGCTGAAACACAAGCTCCTACTGAGGAATGCTGGGCATAACCTGGTTGATATGGCGTCTTGGCTGCAGGGGTGTTGGGTTTCTTTTGGCTTGGGATGGCGTATTTAGAGCTTAGTTTAGAGGGACCATTCCTGAAAGCATATTCACACCCTCATTATGCCTGAAAGATGGCTTGCTTCATTACAGGGCATTTGGGAGGTGGAGCCTCTGGATTGCTTAGGGTGTATGGTTTCGGATTCAGTAGGGGGTCGGATGTGCCTCCACTCTTAGGGTAGATTCATGGTCCCTTAGTATGGGCCTTCAAAAGAGGACCCCGTATATACGCTCAGATACCCTATACAACCCAAGGGCCCATACATCAGAAGCTGTTAAAGAGGTAAGGGGCCATGCTAAGGACCCATGAAACTACCCTTAGATACACCAGGCAGTAAGTTTGTGTGGGATTGGTGGGTAGAGTCTATACTACCCCCATCTTAACAATTACAAACAACTGGCAGGGTTTAGGATCATTTAAGACTTCTGAAAGGCAGCTACGGTGGGGTATCAGATTGTCGGAACACTTCGCGCGAGTTCTTTGAATCCTCTGGACAGTTCCCTTCACTTGGAAGTCTTGAGCAGTGTGAACATCTGAGCCCTAAACGTTAAGCCTCTAAACCCTCAACTTTAATCAGCCCTGGTCCCTGAATGACTTTCCTGTTTGAGGGCTTTGTTCCCAAAGGCTGGGGTCCGTGCAGCGTAGGCAAGCGGACCTCAGGGTCCCTTTCAACACGATCTTGAGCCTTAGACTAAGATTCAAGGGACTGAAGGAGGGACCCTTGCAAGGGACCTTCGGGGTTATTTAGAGGCTACTTAGGTACATCAGGACTACATAAGGTCTATATAGGGGTTATATCGGGGTTGTTTATGGGAATGAGATTCCTTATATAACTTAACAGGGGGTATATACGGTCTCGGAGGCGTTCGTGCAAAGATCCAATCGAGGGATCAGGGTTGAGGGTTGCAGGAGTCAAAGATTTATAGGGCATTAGGGTTAGGATCCTACGGTTTAAGTTTGGGGCTTAGGGTTTAGGACCCCTAAACCCCTAAACCCGAAGCCCTAAACCCTAAACCCCAAACCCCAAACCCCAAACCCTAAACCCTAAACCCCAAACCCTAAACCCCAAACCCTTCTGAACCCTAAACCCTAAACCCCAAACCCTAAACCCCTAAACCCTAAACCCTACAACCCAGCATCGCATCTCCAGGATGTGATTGCCGGGTGCAGCGCTCCCAACGACTGGGTGTGCCCTGGCTCGCGAGATGAGTGAGGATTTGGGTTTGGGTTTAGGGTTTGGGGTTTAGGGTTTTAGGGTTTAGAGTTTAGGGTAGGGTTTAGAGTCTAGGGTTAAGGGTTAAGGGTTTAGGATTTGGGGTCTGGGGTTTAGTGTGTACAGTCTGGGTCTATTTAGGCTTGGCAGCCCAGGGGTTTTGCCTGTTTTGGTTCAAGGTCCCCGTTTCAAGTAACCAACCCCAGAGCGGGTGCCCTGATTACAATACGGTTACTTTGGCTACAAAGTGGGGTTTCGGGTTTGGTGTTTGGGGGGGGGGGGGGGTGTTAGGGTCTCGGACTATGTATACGAGTTCAAAATTTATAGGAATTGCGGTTATGTTTGTGCCCCAGAGCCCACCAACCAAAGACTCCTTCATTTAGGGCTTCGGGTTTAGGGTTAAAAGGTTTGGTTCATGTGGCAAAAGCCAGTCCAGATCCTAACCCTCAATCCCTAGCCAAACCCGATTATAAACTCTCACCCCCCCCCCCCCCCCAACACGCTTTGTACCCATTCCGCTCTACACCTTTCAAAATACCGTAGCTAGACCCCAAAGACTGTTTTTGTAGGTTACTACTCAACCCCTTATGGTTTTTTGAACTACGATAACCTCATAAAAGGTGCGCTTTTGGGATAGTCAAGGTAAGCCCCAAACCCTTAACCCCAAACCCTAAACCCGAAACCCTAAACCCTAAACCCTCGCCCTAGACACTAGACCCTAAACCCTAACCCAGGTGCGTAAGCACCTAAATTGAAAGCCCGAGGAAGCTGGAGCAGCGGCGGAAGTACCGGGAAGCTGGTGGACAAGGCAAGGGCAGATCGGTTGTTGAGGGTTTAGGGTTTAGGGTTGAGGGCTTAGGGTTTAGGGCCTAAGGGCTTAGTCAAGGGTTTCGTGCTCTGAACCCCTTCGGGCAGGGTTTAGGGTTCCGGGCTTATTGTTTTGGCCAACCTAAACCCTAAATCCTTGATCCTAAACCCTAAGTGCTTGACCCTCAACCCTGATCCCCAGACCCACATGTCGGATCTCAACCCACTCCCGCAATGCAACCGCCCAAGATGCGGTCACAACCCTTCTAGGCTTAGGGTTCTATAGCCATGGAAACCCTGAACTGCGCCAAAATCCCAGCCAGAACCCGTCGGCCCGAAGCTTCGTGGGGGTAAGCTTAGGGCATCGCAGTTCAGGGTTGGGTCCACAGCTCAGGGTCGAAAGGGTCTAAGGCTCTTAGGGTTTAGGGTTTAGGGTTTAGGGTTAAGGTTTAGGGTTGAAGGTTCGGGGTTTAGGGTCAAAGGGGCGTGCGCCCCCGGCGGGCCTAGCCAACCACAAACTCGGGGTATGTAGCCACATCAGAACATACCTTATCGGCGGCGATTGCCGTAACCATGGTCCTCCCAACAAAACAACCCTAAGCCCTGCCCAAACTCTATAACCTACAACAATCAAGACACATTTTAACATCCCTGCCCAACATCCCTTCAACACCTAAGCCATCGTCAGCCATAAATCCGAATCCCTCAACCCTATAAACCCCCAAAGTATGTAAAATGATGGTCCTCTCAGGAGTTTGGGGCTCTTTGTTTTCATACTTGGGGAGGTCCATGACCCTAAACCCTATGCCCTATGCCCTAAACCTTAAACCCTAAACCCTAAACCCCAAAACGCTAAACCCTAAACCCTAAACATTCTACCCTAGCCATCCTGTGCGCTGGCACGGATGCCCAGGCTTTTGCTGCACCAGCGACAGCTGCGCCGCTCTGCTGCCTCCACCTCCCCCAGGCTCTCAGGGAACAGGGTTTAGGATTTATATAGGGTTTAGGGTTTAGGGAATGGGGCTTAGGGTTTAGGTTTATTGTTTAGGGTTTAGGGTTTAGAGTGTAAGGTACATATGCCACTAAACCCGACAGTCAATGCTGATTTAAAGTAAGCACAAACCCCGAAGCCCTACAAGCCCTAAACCCTAAACCCGCCAACCCTCAGCCGCACACCTACGCCCTACGCCCCAAACCCTAAAGCCCTCAGCCGTTTGCCCAGCCCCAAGCCCCAGGGCCCCCTAAAGAGTAAATCTACAGGCCCCCAAGCCTTAAGGGCCCCTGGCCCTTGATCAAAGAGTGCCCGATGATTTTGGGTCGAGGACTCCTCTGCCCTGCCAAAGCACAAGCCAACCATAAGGATGCCAACAAAGAGTTTAGGGTTTGGGGTTTAGGGTTTAGGGTTTAGGGTTTAGGAGATAAACATTTGTGTCAAAATATGCTGCTAGATTTATCAGAAACACGAGTATAAGCATCATTCTTGTACAGAAATGATCCCCTAATCTTGAGCAACACCCATATCGAGCTTCGGAAGCTCTGGCGTGAGGTGAAGATGCAAAGCAAACTCAGTGCATTCGGGGTGTAAGCTTGCAAATTGACTAGAGCCGAAACCCTCCTCTCCAAACATCGAAATCCCAAGCTCAAGTCCGCAAGCCCAACAACCAAAAGGCCAAACCTCAAATCCTCCGCTCCAAAACTTCTCAAAACCCCAACTCTAACCTACCAACCAACCAACCAACCTAAACCCTAAATCCCTTAATTCCTAAATCTTCTAAACCTTGAGCCCCAAAAGCCCGGAACCGGAAATCTCTAAACCCTAATCTCCCAAGTCCTCCACTTATACTACCCCTAAAAGGCCCTTTAGGGGTAGTATAAGTGGGGCTATAAGTACAGTTAGAATTGGTTAGTAAGTACCGTGAACCTTCAAGCAATACCAAATGCGCGGCGTGCAGGTCTTTGGCAGAGTGAGCCTTTCCCGTCAGCCTGCCCAGGCGGGTTTAGGGTTTAGGGTTTAGGGTTTAGGGTTTAGGGTTTAGGGTTTCGGGTTTCGGGTTTAGGGGTCTGAAGAGTCCGTAATTTCGGCTTGAAAAGCCCTGCATCCCCAAGCCCACCCAGGGTTTAGGGTTTAGGGTTTAGGGGTTTAGGGTTTAGGGTTTAGGGTTTAGGGTTTGGGGACGAAGAATGGACTCAGGGTTGAGGAATTGGCAAGGTTCCGGGCTTAGGGCTCAACACCCTGAGGGTCCGTTGTGTTATTTCAACGGGCCTTGGTTCCTCTTTTTGGCGGAACCCGAAACCCTAAAAGCCCTCAAGACTCTGAGAGCCACTCCTCAAGGCTGGCATGCTCGGTGGAAGCCTTAAAGCGTTCAGGCGCTGAGGCTTTCAGCGTAGTTCTCGAAAATAGGGTCCCTTGTACAGGGGATCCGGAAAGGGACCCTAATTTAGAGCACTAGCCATCAGGATTTAGGGGTTAGGGTGTAGTGTTTAGTAGGCCTTAGGGGTACCCGGGTTTGGCGGATCAGGGTTTCGGGTCTCTAGGTGGGCAAGCCCCTGCACTTGAGCGGTGCCCGGAACTCTTTTTGTAGGTAGAACTAGGGCTAGGGAGGTTCCCCCTTATACTAACAGTCCTTAATAGGGATTACAATGGGGTGGGAGGTACTAGAATCCCTACTAAGGACTCTTCGTATAAGGGGGAACATCCCAAGGTATAGCCGGTACTGTATCACCTCACAACGCTGTATGTAAATGGGCTCCCAGGTAGCACTGCACACTCGAGCCCTAAAGAACAAACCCCAAACCCTAAACCCTAAACCCCAAACCCTAAACCCCAAACCCTTAACCGCAACAGCCTCTAACTCCCCCCCTGCGCTTCAGTCTGCCACCTCGCGCATTGTGGCAGGCCGATTGGGTGCATGGGGGCAATGGTGACCCTATGGTTGTTCTGGTCGTTGGGGGGTGTTAGAGTTTGGGGTTTAGGGGTTTAGGGAGTTAGGGTTTAAGGTGGGGTGGCTATTTGAGGGCTTCACATGCAGAGTTTTCGGCAACTATTTGGAACAGTTTAAGTGTCATTTAACCCTAAACGTGATTGAAAGAAATTCCAAAATTTGGGGCCGCGCTTCACACAAGGGTTCTCGACGAACCATCTTGGCCTTTACCCTCACGAGTACACCCTAAACTCTAAACCCTACACCCTAACTCTCAACCCTAAACCCTAAACCCTACACCCTAAACCCTAAACCCTAAACCCCTTTAACCGTTTTCGGGTTTAGGGCTGCTCGGGTTCCTGGGTCTTCCTAGGGCAGTTCTGTAGATTAGGGGCCATGGGTCCTTTGGTGCCTAACTTTCTCTTCCCCTAGTTCTACTAGGTTTCGGGTTTCGGGTTTAGGGTTTAGGGTTTAGGGGTACCCGAACAAGTGGGCACTGTTTTTAGGGGTTTAGAGGGTGTTCTGGCTCGATCTAGTCTGGTGGACCACGCAAGACCTTGACCTCGGGATCATCTTGAACCAGTTCACAGCGCAACAGCTCCCAAATGGGCCGGAGCCGGTTGGGAGAATCGAAATCCCCACTCACTTGCTGGGTGCCTCCAGATCAGCGGCCAGCTGTCTGAAAAAGGTGAGGCTGACTATGACGGGGAAGTTTGGACCCGCAGCCAGAACAAGGAGCTCAAGCAGCTGCGTCGGATGGAAGAGGCAAGCTCTTTGCTTTCACAACTGTTCACTGACGCATTCGTTTCAGCAACAGGCGTGATTCTCAGTCATTCTGTATCATTCTGATCATTATCAGGCGTCAGGCTTCGGCGGGGACGGCAGATAACAACAACCATTTCCATCTTGCGGACGGAGGCCGTAAACCCTAAACCCTGAATCCTAAACCCTAAACCCTAAACCCTAAACCCTAAACCTCATACCCAGAGAGGCAAGACACCTTAGGGCCCGTGCTGTGAATCAAGGAAACTGGGTAGTTCTCTAAGTTAGGGTTCCTTTCGGGGTCCTTCGTTGCTATTCTGCAAACCCTAAACCCTCAACCGACCCTATACAGGTCCCAAAACGGGGCCCTAATTGAGACTAGCCATCTGCTTGCGCCGGTTTCAGAAGTAGGAGCTTCCCGGATTTTATCTTTTGTGCTGGTTCAGAGACTACCCTAAACCCTAAACCCTAAACCCTAAGCCTAAACCCTAAACCCTAAACCACCCATATTCCTTATGACGAAGGTGCGTAGACCCCGGCTGTAACCGCCTAAGCAGGCCCTCAAAGGATGATCCCTAAACCCTAAACCCTAAACCCTAACCCCTAAACTTGCACCCTAAACCCTAAACCCCAAACCCTTTATAAACCCTAAACCTTTTATAATCCCTAAACCCTAAACCCTAAACCCTAAACCCTAAACCCTAAACCCTAAACCCTAAACCCTAAACCCTAAACCCTAAACCCTAAACCCTAAACCTTTGCTTGGCAGGTGCGGCAGTCCTTGGCCCGCGTCCCTGATGCAGCGCCACGTTTGCGAGGAGCGGCTGCTGCTGGGCGCTGTTCAGGTTCGGGTTAGGGGTTTAGGGTCAAAGGCCAAACCCTAAACCCCAAACCCCAAACCCCAAACCCCAAACCCCAAACCCCAAACCCTAAACCCTAAGCCCTAAACCCTAAACCCTAAACCCTGCGTTGCCAGTTGCTGTAAGGATGGCAGCAAAGCACGCAAGCAGGACATGAAACGCTGAAACCCTCGCCCTTGATATGGAGCAAAGGCCCCAAACTTTCAGCACCCTGTGCCCAACACCCAACACCCCTAACCCTTAAAACCCTAGCCCCTAAACCCTAAACCCTAAACCCTAAACCCTAAACCCTAAACCCTAAACCCTAAACCCTAAACCCTAAACCCTAAACCCTAAACCCTAAACCCTATACCCCAAACCATGTGTCCGAAACCTTCACGTCCTCCTGGGAAAGGACCTCCGACACTCTGAGTCTCCAGAGCAGAGGGCGGTGCAGGGACAGGTGCCTTGGTCGTTTTGGGGTTTCGGGTTAGGGTTTAGGGTTTAGGGTTTAGGGTTTAGGGTTTAGGGTTTAGGGTTTAGGGTTTAGGGTTTAGGGTTTAGGGTTTAGGGTTTAGGGTTTTCTGTGATAGGGCGTAGATGCTGTGAAGGTTAGGCTTTGGAACAAGCTCGCTTGCTTCGTGAGGCGCGAAGAGCAGCTTTGGCCCGACTGTGGAAGGCCATCTAACGCTTTTCTCCCACCCCACGCCGTCCGAGGCGGCAAAGCCACCCAAACCTATTCCTTTTAGGGTTTAGACCTAAACTCAAGGCAACAGTCCATTTTAAACACTTCTTCCGTTTTGGGACATTCTGTCAGGGGGTTGTAAGAGGGTTCCTGGTTCCGAGAGGAGAACCTGCTCCGGTACCGGGCCCATCGTGGGTGCTACCGACCTCTGGGAGGCGGGCGAGCGACCTGTCGGCTGTCGAGGGGTTTAGGTGCCGCCCCCCAACTGTAGGGGAGCGGCCTAGGCCTTGAGTTTAGGGTTTGCTGCGATAGGGCGTAAATGCTGTGAAGGTTAGGCTTTGGAACAAGCTCGACTTTTCTCCCACCCCACGCCGTCCGAGGCGGCAAAGCCACCCAAACCTATTCCTTCTGGGGTTTAGGCCTAAACTCAAGGCAACAGTCCACTTCTAAAAGCTTCTTCTGTTTTGGGACAGGTCTGAAGGGGGTTCAAGGGGTCTCAGGAGGGTCCCAGAAGGGTTCAGGGAGGGTCCAGGAAGGCCATCAAGGGTCCCAGGGGCGTCCCAGGGCAGTCCCAGGGCAGTCCCAGGGCCATAGTCGAAAACGCAGTTTTTGAAAACCCGCCCTCCTTGGGCATGCTGCGGCTGATCTATAGGGTTTAGGGTTTAGGGCTTTGGCTTGACGGTTTCAGGGTTTAAGGGCTTAAAGGTTGAAAGTTTTAGGGCATAAGGGTTTAAGGGTTTGAGGTTTGGAGGGCTTGAGGGTTAAGGGATTAAGGGTAGAGGGTGTTTTGGGACGAAGGTTCTAATCAGCTGTTTGGGATGAGATCAGCCAACAAATCAGGCCGGGGGGCCTGATTTTCGTCTTTCAATCTAGGGCAGCTTCATGTAAGGCAAAAAGAGGCTCACATCAACCCAGACACTGTGAGTTAGATTAGAGGCTCAACTACCCACCCGAACACTCTAAACTCTAAACCTCCTATAGCTGTCCGTTGTCTGAGTTAAGCTTTCCGTAATTAATCCCCTCCCCCTAATATTAAACACCCCCCTACCCCCTAATATTAAAATCCCCCCCAATATACTATAATATAACTATAATGGGGGGTATTTAATATTAGGGGGTAGGGGGGTGTTTAATATTAGGGGGAGGTGATTACAAGTGAGCCCTTGTAGCTTGATTGATGGGTGACTGAACAGCGTTATGGCCCATACGGCCCTTATGATTGAAGTAGGCCTGCTTAGTGGCAGGAAAGTTTCACTGAAAGCAGCACCGGATGAGTCCATAGAAGCATTGCTGGGTTTGGCGCAGCGGGAACTGGCAGTTGGCAGGGGCAGACTTCTGGACTCCTCTGGTTGCTTCCTGGATAGAGCAGCCACACTTGTGGATTCTGGGGTGCAGAGCGGTGATACGCTGACCTTGCAGATTAGCGGCGCTGAAGTTCACAGAAGCATCGCTGCCTTTGTTGCAATTCTGGGCGATGGGTCTGTCGCGAGCTGGGGCCGTGCTGACGCTGGCGGCGACAGCAGTGCTGTGCAACATCAGTTGAAGCACGTGCGGCAGATCCAAGCTGCCAATGGGGCGTTTGCTGCCATTCTGGGCGATGGTTCTGTTGTGACCTGGGGCTCTGCTCCCGCTGGCGGCAACAGCAGTGCTGTGCAACATCAGTTGAAGGACGTGCGGCAGATCCAAGCGGCCAATGGGGCATTTGCTGCCATTCTGGGCGATGGTTCTGTTGTGACCTGGGGCCGTGCTGACTCTGGCGGAGACAGCCGTGCTGTTCAACATCAGCTGAAGCACGTGTCTCGGATCCAAGCTGCCAATATTGGGGCGTTTGCCGCCATTCTGGGCGATGGTTCTGTTGTGACCTGGGGCCGTGCTGACGCTGGCGGCGACAGCAGTGCTGTGCAACATTAGTTGAAGGACGTGCGTCAGATCCAAGCTGCTGATGGGGCATTTGCAGCCATCCTGGGCGATGGTTCAGTTGTGGCCTGGGGCCGTGCTCTCGCTGGCGGCGACAGCAGTGCTGTGCAACATCAGTTGAAGGACGCGCGGCAGATCCAAGCTGCCAGTTGGGCATTTGCTGCCATTGTGGGCGATGGTTCTGTTGTGACCTGGGGCCATGCTCTCGCTGGCGGCAACAGCAGTGCTGTGCAACATCAGCTGAAGGACGTGCGGCAGATCCAAGCTGCCGATGGGGCATTTGCTGCCATTCTGGGCGATGGTTCTGTTGTGACCTGGGGCCATTCTGACAATGGCGGCGACAGCAGTGCTGTGCAACATCAGCTGAAGGACGTGCGGCAGATCCAAGCTGCCGATAACGCATTTGCTGCCATTCTGGGCGACAGTTCTGTTGTGACCTGGGGCCGTGCTGACTCTGGCGGCGACAGCAGTGCTGTGCAACATAAGTTGAAGGACGTGCAGCAGATCCAAGCTGCGAATCTTGGGGCATTTGCAGCCATTCTGGGCGACGAATCTGTTGTGACGTGGGGCCGTGCAGACGCCGGCGGCGACAGCAGTGCTGTGCAACATCAGTTGACGGGCGTGCAGCAGATCCAAGCTGCCGATGTGGCATTTGCTGCCATTCTGGGCGATGGTTCAGTTGTGGCCTGGGGCCGTGCTCTCGCTGGCGGCGACAGCAGTGCTGTGCAAGATCAGCTCAAATCCCCGCAGTAGATACTGGACCTCGCTTTGCAGCGGGGCCGAAACAGCCCATGTGTTTACTCCGTCACCGGCCCTTGTTCTTTGTGTGTGTGCTCTCTCTCTCTCTCTCTCTCTCTCTCTCTCTCTCTTCCTCTCCCTTTCTTGTCTTTCAAACCCTAAGCCCCAAGCCCCACACTCTTATTGAGGACACAATTCGGGTTTGGGGCTTAGGGCCGTTTAAGGTTCAGGGTGAAGATCATGTTTGACATACTTGGTACATGATTTTACAATACTTCGTCATGGTGCATATACCAAACATGACACTGCACCAATACTTCATTGTGGCCACCATGCAACTCATTATTATTGCCGTTTGGTTCAAGTAATTCTGTAAATATTCTTCAAGAACATTCAAGAACCAATATGTATACCTGTAATTGCTCGTCCAGATACTGTTTGCAGTTGTATAGATTTTGTAGGCAAATAGTTAGCACAATGCAGCAGGTACTAATACTGAAGATGCTGTAGCACGTGCCTAATTCAAGTCCCGATCCCTATCCGAACCCCCTGACGCTGTTCACGGATTTAAACCCTATGCTCTGAACCTGAAGCCCTACTTGCCCGTCGCCTAACCTTCAACCCGGGACTCTCAACCCGAATTTACACCCTGTAAACCTTTAAACCCCTCCCCCCCCAAGCCTACACCCCCCAAACCCTGATCGCTAAGCCTTCCACTCTGACCCTAAACCCTAAACCCTGAACCCTAAACCCCAAACCCCAAAAACCCCTAAACCCTAAAGACCCCTAAGCCCTAAACAAGCCCCTAGACCCTAAACCCGAAAACCCCCTAAAGCCTAAAAAACTCTGAGGCCTAAACCAAAAAAGCCTAAACCCAAAAAACCCCGAAGCTCTAAACCCCCAACAGCCCTACAAAAACCCGAAACCCTCGCTCGACGCAAGTGATAAATTTGTTACCATGGTGGTTTAGGTAGGGATAGGGTCTATGCATAGGGGTCTATGGGGAAAGGGAGGTCACCTATGCATAGGGGTCTATGCAGAAACGGGTGGGTCCTATGCATAGGGTACCACTAAGCAATGAGAGGGCGCAGATCATCGGGCCCTATCCCAAAACCATAGGGGTCTGTATAGGGGTCTATCGACGCCTATCATAGGGGGCTACTTAATGGACCCATCTTCTTGCTACGAAGTACGGAGTTAAGAGTTTTAGGGTTTGGGGTTTTGGCTTTTTTCAGCTACATACTCACTCCCTTTAGGGGATTGCAAAGGGTACCTGAAGTTCCTGAGCCCGAAACCCTAAACCCTAAATCCTAAACCCTAACCCTAAACCCTAAACCCTACTCCTGGGTCTCGAATTCCTGGGCCTACCGAGGTTGCCGCAGAGCAGGTTGCAGCGCCTCTTTTGGCCCCTTGGGGCCGCACACTGGGATGTTCGCTCTCGGTTCCCTTGGTTTACAGGGCCGATTTGGGGTTTTGTAAGGTTTGGGGTTCCTAAGTTTCCCATCATATCTTCGTTCAGGCGCACACCTTCAAGTCGAGCTTTGTTTTTGGAAGATTTGCCATCTACTTCGAGTTCAGGGGTATCAGGAGGGGCCCCGAGAAGGGACCCTTAATCTTATTCCCCCCCCTACAACCCCTATATATATATATACCTTGTATAGTCCCTATGTACCTAAGTAGCCCCTAAATATTTTAAACCCCAAATGGCCGCGAAGTTCCCTTGTAAGGGTACCTCCTCTACAGGGTGGGGCCCCCTAGTTATAAGTAGAGTTATAAGGGCCCTAAATTGGGTTCTAAGGACCCTAAGTTAGGTTATAAGTCCCTTAACTACAGTTAGTATAGTAAGGGGGCCCCACCCTGTAGTCCCTGACCTATGGATCTGGGATGTCCGGAGCCGAGGAGGCACCGGAGTCTGCTGTCGATATGAAGCCCTCAACCCATACACCCCTGCGGGGTTTAGGGTTTAGGGTTTAGGGTTTAGGGTTTAGGGTTTGGGGTTTAGGGTTTAGGGTTTAGGGTTTGGGGTTTGGGGTTTTGGGCTTAGGGTTTGGCACTTAGGGTTTGGCTGCTGGGTCTTGGCATGACACGCCTCTTTGGGTTTGGGGTTTAGGGTAGTTACATGGCACCTGGATATGGCACTTACCTTTTTTCAGGGCTTTGGAAGTACAGGTCCCGGGGCTGTTTTATGGCGGGGGGGGGGGGGGGAGTAAAGATTTTCACAATTGGGCCCATACTAATTTCAGATGAGCCCTCACGGCCTTGAACCCGAGACCCCTGAACCCCTCAGCCCCCAAGCCCTGAACCCTGAGCCCCTAAGCCCCCAAACCCTTATGCCCCCTAAATGCTGAACACCAAGCCTTCCTTAAAGCCTAAAACCTAAACCCTAAACCCTAAAATGAAGGAAGCTCTCACTGCTTCCATTACCTCACAGACGCCGTTCAACTGGGCCGGGATGCCTGGCACTTTTCTAGACTCCATGAGGGTTAGAGTTTAGGGTTTAGGGTTTTTAGGTTTTAGGGTTTAGGTTTTAGGGTTTAGGGTTTAGGGTTTCGTTTGCAGGGTTTAGGTTTCAGGGAGCAGGTGTTGGGTTTTCCGGGGTTGATAGGCTTAGGTCGGTGCATTCTCGTTTGGAGCCCCCTAGCCTGTTGTACCCGTTAGACATTTCGGGGTACAAGCGTGTTCTGGTTAAGTTTGTTGAATTCCGAGATGTCCTAGACCCCCTAAACCCCAAACCCTGAACCCCAAACGCCTAAACCCTAAACCCCAAACCCTAAACCCCAACAGCCCCAAAACCCCTAAACCCCAAAAGCCCCAAACCCCAAAGATCCCAAGCCCCAAAGCCCCAACAGCCCCAAAACCCCAAAACCCCTAAACCCCAAAAGCCCCCAAACCCCAAAGATCCCAATCCCAAAGCCCCAAAACCCCAAAACACCAAAACCCCAAAACCCCAAAACCCCAAAACCCCAAAAAAAACAAAACCCCTAAACCTCAACCCCCCCTTAAACCAAAACCCCGAAACCCCAAAACCCCAAAACCCAAAAACCCCGTAACCCCAAAACCCCAAAACCCCAAAACCCAAAACCCCAAACACAAACCACAAACCCTAAACCCTCAACCCCAGAACCCTTAAACCCCAAACCCCTAAACCCCAAAACCCTAAATCCGAAACCCTAAACCCCAAACCCCAAACCCTAAACCCTAAACCCTAAACCCCAAACCCCAAAACCCCAAAACCCCAAAACCCCGACACCCTAAACCCGAAACCCCAAAACCCCAATCCCCAAAACCCAAACCCCAAACCCCAAACCCCAAACCCTAAACCCTAAACCCTAAACCCTAAACCCTAAACCCTAAACCCTAAACCCCAAACCATTCCAAGGTGGCAGCCACAGTGGGCATGCTCGGCCCCGAAGCCGCCCGCGAGCGCCTAAATGGAGCGACAAACCGCTGGGGTTTAGGGTTTCGGGTTTAGGGTTTAGGATTTAGGGTTTAGGGCTAGGGTTTAGGGTTTCGGGTTTCGGGTTTAGGGCTAGGGTTTAGGTTTTAGGGTTTGGGGTTTGGGGTTTGGGGTTTGGGTTTAGGGGTTTAGGGGTTTCGAGGTGTCGGGGTTTCGGGGTATAGGGTTCCGAGGTTTGGGGGTCAGGGGTTGAGGGTTTCTAGGGTGTATTGCTCAGGGTTTCGGGTTTATGGAGATAGGGGGTTTAGGGTTTAAGGTTTTTGAGTTCAGGGGTGTTTGGGTTCAGGGTTTTAGGGGGCAGGGTTTGGGCTTCAGGGTGCCAGGGTTGAGGGTAGGGGTTTCGCGTTTCAGGTGCTGGGGTGTCAGTGTTTAGGGTTCTACCCTAAACCCTAAACCCTAAACCCTAAACCCTAAACCCTAAACCCTAAACCCTAAACCCTAAACCGGCTAGGGTCGATTTGTTAAGAGGGTTAGGATTCTGCAGTGTTTGGTCGGGGCTCAAAAATCGGAAAACCCAAAACTCCACACCCCTGCATACACCCCTAAACCCTGAACCTTAAACCCCTAATAAACCCCAAACCCCAAACCCTAAACCCTACACCCCAAACCCTAAACCCTAAACCCTAAACCCCGTGAAGCCCTAAACTGACACCCTTAAACCATGCGCAGGAGTTGGTCTCGACCAGCAGCAGACAGATCTGCTGCTACCTGGCTGGGAAAGCGTCCTAGGCCCAACCCCAACCTAAGCCCCTGAACCCTTAGGGTTTAGGGTTTAGGGTTCAGGGTTTAGGGTTTTGGGTTTAGGGTTTAGGGTTTAGGGTACTAAGCCCCTTAACCCTAAAGCCTGAAGACTACAAAAAAGGCCAAGAGCCCTATAGACCGTATTCGCCTCATATTACATCCTGCAGCCAGAACCCCGTAAGCCTTACTAGAAACCATCTGAGTGGCTGCTTTACATAGATGACTTTCATGACTCAATTGCTCGGGACCCGGCCTCCAAAGGGGATCCTTTCTTTACAGCGCAGAGTTTAAGGTCTGACGGTCTAACCCTAAGACACACCCCGCAGGCCCTAAACCCCCAGCTGAGGACCCTAAACTCCGAACCCTATTTTTACACCCCATACACCAATCGTGGCTGAACGGAAAGACAGCAGGGCCACAGTCGGAACATGTTGAGGGTTCAGGCTCTTGTGGCTTCGGGCTCTGGATGTTTTTCGTGTGGCGGCCATGCCTTGCCGAAACTTGTTTCAGTTCTTCGGGTCGATCAAGGGATACGAAAATTGAAGAGACATTTCATCCTTCTTCCCTTGCAGAACAAAACCTGAAAGGTCGTTACAGGGTCACAAGGGTGTAAGGCTCCTTCGTGGCATTGATCCCAGACCTGGTTTCGTCAGACTTGAACCCTCAACCCTGAGCCTTAAACCCTCCACCCCACAAGCCGAAACCCCCCCTTAATCCTCCACCCTCAACCCTACAAGCCTTACTAGCCCAAGCCCCTAAACCCCAGAGTGTTTGGAGGACGAACAGTCCTTAATAGGCATTCTAGTACCCCTTATTCAGGACCCTAAACCTTAAACCCTAAACCCTAAACCACCAACCCCTAAACCCTAAACCCTAAAACCTAAGCCCTAAACCCTAAACCCTAAACCCTAAACCCTAAACCCTAAACCCTAAACCCTAAACCGTGTTAGTGGGGAACATCCCAAGCAGAGTGGTGCAAAGGCTCCGTGGCCTGCCGAATTTAGAAGAGCCGGCAGCCTGCCCTGAGTGCCTCGGAGCGGAAGGGGGGGTTTAGGGTTTAGGGTTCAGGGTTTAGGGTTTAGGGTTCAGGGTTAGGGGTTTGGGGTCTAGGGTTTGGGGTGTAGGGTTTGGATTTGAAAGACATTGCTGTTGTCGGCCCCGAAAGCAATCCACTTGCCGAAGCAAGGCCGTGCTGTGTCGTTTTGTCTTGGGGCGTGTGCCGGTCGCTGAAGTCATTGGGTCCAGTAGTGAGACGCTGGTTCTTGCCGTTGGGGCTTTATGGGGCTTTGCCCATGACCATCAACAAGGAACTGCACTAATAATTCGTGAGACTGGAGCTAGTCTTAGGACAACCCATGTGGGAGTGAGTTTTTTCCGGGCTTGTAACAGGCGCCGGGGGGTCCCTCCGCGACAAAGGTTTGTAACAGACGGGCCCCGTTCGCGACAACCCTCCCCCGCGACAAGGCTACAATACCATTGAATTTTCTCATTGCCAGACTCGATGCGACCTTGATGCGTGTCTGCAGCAACTTTCACTCTCAGTCCGCGACAAGGCCTGCGACAGGGCGCGACATACCCGCGACAACCCGCGCGACTGCTCGAGCCAGCAGGTGCCCATCCGTAGGACAACCTTGAACGAGAATCCCAAGGTTCATTTTTTTATATACAGGGTTCAAGGTTTGTTGCTCTCCGGCAAAATCCCTGCGGTCCCTAAACCCTTCATCCGAAACCCCAACCCTAAACCTAAACCCTTTACCCTAAACCCTTACAAAACCCAAATAAGAAAATTGGGTTCAAAGTAGCGGCGCGACAAACGTATGAAACAACCTGCCCGCGACAAGGCTTGTAACAGAGGGGGCGGGGGACCCCCCGCGACAACCCGAATTTTGACCCACCCCCATGTTAACCCGATTAAAAACTATGACCATCAACCAGGAACTGCACGTAAAAATCTTAAACGCTCGAGCCTTAATCCTGCTTCTCGCGCCAGGTTGCGACTTCTGAACATGCTCCAGGACACTGATAGGGTTGTAGGGGTGTAGGGTTTAAGGTTTAGGGTTTAGTTGCTTCATGGGTTTGGGTTTTGAGGTTTGTGGCTTTAGGGGGGTCTCCTGAGGGCTTTTTGGCGGCTTTGAGTTTCGGGGTGTAGGGATATTTTTGTTTGTTTTGGAGTTGGGAGCTTCGGAGTTTTGGGCTTTAGGGTTGTAGGGTTTGGGCTGTTTGGGGGGAGTGTTTGGGGTGGACAGTCAGAGCCTCAATCCCGATCCCTAAACCTAAGGGTTGAGGGTTTAGGGTTTAGGGTTTAGGGTTTAGGGTTCAGGGGTCAGGGGACCTATCTAACCAGCGGAAGCCCTAGTACTGCAAAGTCGTGCCGAATATGGGACGGCTCCGTCTTTTAAGTTGGAGGGGTGGTGTATTCATGGGTTCCCCTACTACCTCCCCTCTTTTTTGCGGTTTAGAGTTTAGGGTTTAGGGGTACTGCCCCCCTTTGTGCTACCCCCGCCCCCTCCCCCTCCCTAGGCAAGGCGTTTTAGGGATAATTCAGCCTAGGTAAAGTTATTTAAGGGTGGAACCTAGGGGGGGGTAGTATAGAGGGGGTGTCGGGCCCTTTTCAAAGTCTATGGTTCTTGGGATCTTGTGTGTGACTGGGCGATGTTTCGTCGTGAGGACTAGCCTACATGGGGCTCAGAACTTCGTCTTTGGTACAGAGGTGATGGTAGGTCGCCAGTTTGATGGATGCTGATACTGCTTCTGGCCCTTTATCGTTTGTGGAGACAAGCCCTAAACCCTGAACCCTACACCCTAAACCCTAAACCCTAAACCCTTAACCCTAAACCTCTGATGGCCCCCTGAAGCCCTGTGGGTTGAGGAGCATCGAGCAGAGCGTCGGCTGGATGAACCGGGCGAAGGCCGGCCTTTAGGGTTTGGGGTTTGGGGTTTGGGGTTTAGGGTTTAGGGTTTAGGGTTTAGGGTTTAGGGTTTAGGGTTTAGGGTTCAGAAGTTTCGGGGATGTAGGGGTTTTAGGAGGGGTTAGGGGTTTAGGTTTAGGGGTTTGGGGTTTAGGTGGCTAGGGTTTCGGGTTTGAGGGGCAGTAGGGGTTCAGGGTTTCAGGTTTAGGGTTCCGGGGTTTTAGGGGCTGTGGGGGCTTTACGGTTTTTAGGGGCTTTAGGTGTTTTAGGGGTTCTGGTGGTTCTAGGGGTTTTAGGGGTTTTTGAGGTTTGAGGCCAACAGCCTGTACCCTCAGCTTTGGCCTTTCAAACCCTAAACCTCAAGCCCCTAAGCCCAAAACTCCAAACCCCCAACGCCCAAACCTTAGACTCTAAACCCTAAATCCTAAACTGCACACCCTCAAGCGTCTATGGGTAGTTCTCCAAATGGGTCCTTTTATGGGTCCCCTATATAGTACGCACCCTAAACCCTAAACCCTAAACCCTAAACCCTAAACCCTAAACCCTAAACCCTAAACCCTAAACCCTAAACCCTAAACCCTAAACCCTAAACCCTACCCCTAAACAAGAACACCCAAAGCACATCTCAGCACGTGCTCTGGGGATTTGAAGGGGCATCATCATGCCGGCAAGGGTTTGGGGGTTAGAGTTTAAGGTTTAGGGTTTAGGGTTTAGGGTTTAGGGTTCCCACAGTAGGGGTACCCCTTTTGGCAGTTCCAATCGTGAGAATCATAGTTGTTTTTGGGGCTCTAAACACTGATAATGGTGTTCTACGTAAGGTTTTTGAGGGTTTGGAGAAACCGACGCGAGTGCTTTAGGGTTCAGGGTCGGGTTTGGGATTCAAAGTAAGAATGGCTTCATCCCAGAACTTGGTTTGCAGAAAAGCTGCCCCCTCTCCCGCCCTAAACCTTAAACCCGAAACCCTAAACCCTAAACCCCAAACCCCAAACCCCAAACCCTAAACCCTAAACCCTAAACCTGAACCCTAAACCCTAAACCCTAAACCCTATCCACAGATCTGGCATGGCAGCGAGCTATCCAGTTTGAGTATGCCACATGGAAGCAAGACTGCTTCGGGTTTAGGGTTCCGGGTTTGGGGTTTAGGGTTTAGTGTTTAGGGTTTAGGGTTTAGGGTTTCCTTCGCCAGCTCAAGGCCCGTAGTGAGTTCCAGGTTCCAGCTCAGGGCTGGTAATGGGTTCCATGAACCTGCTTTTGGTAGTGTTTCCCTAAACCCTAAACCCCAAACCCCAAGCCCCAAGCCCCAAACCCCAAACCCTAAACCCTAAACCCTAAACCCTAAACCCTAAACCCTAAGAGAAAACTTTCCTGTTCCGCCTCTTGTCGCGCTTGGGGGTCAAGTATCTTGCTGGGTTTCAGGGTCCAGGACTTACAGGGACCCTCTAAACCAAAAGCCCTTAAACCCAAGCCCCTAAACCCTCAACCCCCAACCCCTAAACCCTAAACCCTAAACCCTAAACCTTAAACCCTAAACCCTAACCCATAAACATGTAAACCCTAAACCCTCAACCCTAAACCCTGAACCCTGAACAAGCTAGGGGGCGCCATAGCGCGTTGCCACGCCGTCTCTTGGACTGGGTTTTGGAGTACCGTACTAACTTTTTTTTCGGTTTAGGGGCTAGGTTCAAAAGGGTTTACGGATTAGAGGTTGAGAGGTTCAGCGGTGTAGGATTTTTGGAGTTTAGGGGTTTAGAAGTTTAGGGGTTGAGGTGCCTTAGGGGTTTGACTGAACCTCAGGAGTTAGGGTTATAGGGGTTCAGGGTTTAGGGGTTTAGAAGTTGACGGGTTGAGGGGGTTGGGGGTTGAATTGAACCTCAGGAACGGGCTCTCCTCCGACGTCGTCGGAACTCAGCGACGATGCGCGAGTTGGAGCATCTCGGCCCCAGTGAAAGGAGCCCAAGCTTTGGCTGCTCTCGCACAGGGTTTAGGGTCTAGGGTGTAGGGTTTAGGGTTCAGGGTTTAGGGTTTAGGGTTTAGGGTTTCGGGTTAGTGTACCAAGAATCATACATGGAGCCTCTCGCAACACCTCAAGTGCAGTAGAAATCGAACCTCGGCCCGAAGTTGCGTTCTGCCAACCACATCAACTCCCAGGTGTCAGGCTTCTCAGGATTGAAGAGGTTGCTGAGGGACTTTGCTGGGGGTGTGACGGGGGGGTTTAGGGTTTAGGGTTTAGGGTTTAGGGTTTAGGGTTTAGGGTTTAGGGTTTAGGGTTTAGGGTTTAGGGTTTAGGGTTTAGGGTTTAGGGGGATGACCCTCAAACCCAAGGCTCACCTCTAACGACCGTACTCATTTCGGGGCCCTTCGAATGGAGCTCGTCATATGAGGCATCAGAATTTTAGCCGAGTGTTAGGGTTTAGGGTTTAGGGTTTAGGGTTTAGGGTTTAGGGTTTAGGGTTTAGGGTTTAGGGTTAGCAAGCTGGGTGGAGTTGAAGCCTGTAAGGTCTCAGGGCATCAGGGGGGTCTGGGGGTTCAGGGTGCAGGGATTGGGGTGATTAGGATCTAGAGTTGAGGACTTGGGGTGTCCATGGTTCAAGGTTGCGCACCCCTTATAGGCTACAAGTTGTTGGTCTTCACACTGGCGCGACTTCCTTCCCAGAACTAGACTTTGTATATCGCAGCAGGATCCTTAGTACACTCGGGAATAGTGCCTTAACTATAATGGATATTCCCTAAACTGTCCTAGGATCATTGTCATTTCTTGTGGGGAGTTTCCTGATTATATAGCTTCGGTGGTATTAGGAATATTCCTTACTGGACCCCTAAACCCTAGCCCTAAACCCTAAACCCTAATTATTTTGGAAGCTCTGAAAACCCTAGCCCTAAACCCTAAACCCTAAACCCTAAACCCTAATAATTATTTTGGAAGCTCTGGATTCTTGTGCAGATGGTACCCAGGAATCTCAACACCCAGCGCAGGCTGCGGGCTTCGGGCTGCACAGAGGGTCATGGGTCTTGGGTTTTGGGATTTTGGGGGGTTTAGGGTTTAGGGTTTTGGGATGTTTTGGGGTTTAGGGTTTAGGGTTTTGGTTTTTTTGGGGGTTTAGGGTTTAGGGTTTTGGGCTTTTTGTGGTTTAGGATTTAGGGGGTTAGGGTTTTGGGATTTTCGAGTTTAGGTTTTAGGGTTGGGGGGGGGGGGGGGTTAGGCCTTAACATGAGAACCCACAACCTGTTTTGTTGTAGGCCTTTGCTATAAGGCTCCTCATATGGTTCTTAGGTAACCTACATGGAATTAGGCGTTGCGTTCTTAAGGTAGAGCTTAGGGTTTCGGGTTTAAGGTTCAGGGTTTCGGGTTTTGGGGTTTCTCGGGTCTGGGTGGAGGGTGCAGTACCCTGAACCCTAAACCCTGAGCCCTAAACCCTCAACCCTCAACCCTAAACCCGAAACCCCAAACCCCAAACCCCAAACCCCAAACCCTAAACCCTCAACCCTCAACCCTAAGCCTTATAAGCCCTAAACCCTAAACCCTAAACCGCACCGTTTAAATTTTGGGTGTTCGGGGATGGTCATGGGACTCTGCCCTAAGGTGGCATCCTCGGGTACGGGGGCCATAGGGAGTATATTTAAGGGAAGCCTTTCGGGGTAATTGCTGAGTAGCTGGGTGAGTAATTACACTTTACACTTTTTGGGATACGATCATCCCCTGTAGAATCCTAAACCCTAAACTGGAAGTGTACACTTTTGGGGGGGCTTATGAACTCAGCAACTAAGCTTTAGGGGTACGAGTCTTAATCCCTTGAGATTCTGTGTCTTCAGGGCTTCAGGGGTTTAGGGTTCAGGGTTCAGGGTTTAGGGTTTAGGGGGCCCTGCAGCCCTACAAGCCCTGAATGTTTTCGTCTCGCCTCTTGTCAGCTTGGGGGCGCGAGTATTGAGAGAAGGCCCCGAAGCTCCCAACCCCAAAAACCCTAAACCCTAAACCCTAAACCTTAACCCCCCCCCCAAAGTATGTAAAAAAGGGTCTTGTGCTTGAATTTATGGGGTTTGGGCTCTTTGTCTTACATACTTTGGGGGGGGGTCCAGGTAAACCCTAACAACCCCAGCCATGTCGCAGGGAAGGGCTTGTGCCCATCAAGAACTGCCCACGCTGTCGCCACCCGACGGATCGAGCTGCGAGCTCAGCTCAAAGGTTCTTTTGTGGCTCTGGGTCGCTACCCTAAAGCTCGAAAGCCCTAAACCCGAAAGCCCTAAAGCCCTAAGCCCTAAAGCCCTAAAGCCCTAAGCCCTAAGCTTAAAGCCCCAAGCCCTGACCCTGGTGTAGGGCTCTAGTTCTCTAGGATTCTTAGCTTGCTTTTGGGTGCCTTGAGGGTGCTCTAGATTCCTCGTGCTTGGGGGCTTTTGGGTCCTAGGGCTGGGTTTGGGTTTAGGGTTTAGAGTTTAGGGTTTCGAGTTTAGGGTTTGGGGTTTAGGGTTTAGGGTTTAGGGTTTAGGGCTGTAAGCATGACCAGCAGTGGCGGCTTCGACTTTCCGACCACGCAAGCTTGCCATGAGGCCGTAGGTGTCCTTTCGAGCATCTCTATGTTGGGTTCGTGTTTTCGGGTTTAGGGTCTAGGGTTCAGGGTTCAAGGTCTAAGGTAGGGTTTAGGGGATAGGGTTTAGGGTTTAGGGTTTAGGGTTTGGGGTTTGGGGTTTAGGGTTTGAGCAACCTACCTGGGCTCATTTACCTACTGTTTTGGAGGTTATGGCGATTATGGCCTAGAATTTTGGGTTGATGGAGTCACAGGTAAAGTGAAATTACCATTTGTCGGGCTATAGGTTAAAGAACTTAAGAAAATTAAGTTGCCATTCCAACGCTATGTGTTAGAAGAACTTTGTGAAGTTAAGTCACCACAATAGGGTTATAAGTTATCAAGAAACCATCGAATATCCGTTTTATGTTAACTTACTTTCAGGTCGTTATAACAAGAGCCCATCAACAGCAACCCTATAGCACCTGCCTCAAGGCCCAAGTATCCTAAGCCCTCAGCCCCCTTCAACTGTTCTTACAGCGAGGGGAACCTCCGAAAGACGAAACACGAACCCTGAACCCGAAACCCAATGAATCCCAGTAGCAAGGGCAAGGTGTGCTTTGCAAAGCCTGTAGGCACTTTTGGCAGAGCGCAGAACCCCAAACCTTAAAAACCCACCCTATCAAGACGTTTCGGGCTTGGCAGGGGGCGGGGTTGAAATTCATGGGTTTCAAGGGGATGAGCTTGGCAAAACTTTACGCTCCTTCATTAAGACCCCTAAGATCTAGACCCTAACCCACTTCGTGAATCCTAAGCCCCAAACCGGAAATCCTAAACCCTAAACCCTTGACCCTACACCCTAAACCCTAGGCCCTAAAGTGGTCGCCTTGACTGGTTGTAGGGTCCACGCCTTGCCATTCGTGAGGGACGCTTGCAGGAACCAAGGTTCAGGGTTCAGGGTTAGGGCTCGGGGTTTAGGGTTTAGGGTTATAGGGTTTAGGGCTTAGGGTTATAGGGTTATAGGGTTTAGGTATTAGGGTTTTGGTTTTAGGGCTTAAGGTGGGCTTTTTTTCGGGTTTAGGGAATCGATCTGGACTCAACTGCCGGATTTTTAATCGAGGGGCTTAGGGTTTGGCTCGCGAGCCGCCGGGGTTTAGGGTTTAGGGTTTAGGGTTTAGGGTTTGCGGCTGAAGCGGTGCGGTGGGACAGGCAGCAGGCCTGGGTGCAGGCCCGGGCACGGGCGCAGGCAGCCAGTTCTTTTGGGGAGAAGCTGGCGTGTACGGTTGTGATGGCCCGGCTGGCCAGGGAGGCCGGGGAGGATTTCGACATGGAGGCGGCGACTGGGGAGGAGGCAGCCAGGGAGGAGAGTGCGACGACTGGGAGTGCCAGAAACACTGCGGACACTGCGGACACCATCAGTTTAGGGTTTAGGGTTCAGGGTTCAGGGTTTAGGGTTTAGGGCGAGAGGTTTAGGTTTCAGGGTTCAGGGTTTAGGTGTTGGCCAAAAGGTCTACGCAGCCTCAAAGTTGCCTTCACCATGCGCTGAGGTTGATGGGTGCAACATCATGACCTGCACGATTTGCAGGGCCCGCCCGCCAGGGGAGTTTTTGGGGGGTTTAGGATTTGGGGTTTAGGGTTTAGGGTTTAGGATTTAGGGTTTAGGGTTTAGGGTTTAGGGTCTAGGTTTCAGAGCTTGGGGTTGCTGGTTGCTAGTTCTTTCAGGGTTTGGGTGCAGGGTTTGAGTTGAGATTCCGGGCTTAACTTAGGGTGTAGAGTGTAGTTGAGGCCTCAGGGAGAGAGCCCCTAAAGGCACTCCTCGAATTTCCTCAATGTTGGTTCAGGGTTTTTTTGGGTTCAGTTGTGCGAATCCCACCGAGGCTCAGTTGTGGTAAGGCTCGGACATACCCAGCCAAACCCAAGGCAACCAGAGGTTCAAGGGTTTAGGGAACTAGTAAAGAATGGGGCCCTAAACCCTAAACCCTAAGCCCAGGACTTCAGTTCGAGGGGTTCAGAGTTTAGGATTAGGCGTTTTGGGGTTGTTAGGGGTCAGGGGTCAGGGTTCAAAGCAGACAGGCAGAGTGGTGCTTCATTTGCGCGCGGATACGTGACAGGCGGCGTTCGAAGACGGGTTTCCTAGAGAATAGGGTGTAGGGGGCAGGGTGTAGGGTGTGGGGTTTAACCCTAAACCCCAAGCCCCTAACTCTAACCCGTAAGCCCTAAACCTTAAACCTTTCGGGTCCGGGGTGCAGGGTTTAGAGAGTAGGACGGGCTTGCGGTTCGGCACCGTGTCGGTGAATTGTGAATTGGTTGGGCTTGAAATTTCATCCAATTTCTGAGTCCGGAGCTAGATCAGGCCTCAGCCCGCAACCTTAAATCTGACGCCCTAAGAAATCCAACCCCCCCCCCCTTTCGGAAGGACCCTGGATCACCCTAATAAATGAAGGAGAGAACCCTGAAGCGTAAACCCTAAACCTGACCCTATCCCCCAAACCCCAAAGCCCCTGTCTCATCCTGACGTCGAAGGCTTTGGTTTGAGATCAGATGTTTCAAGCTTTTGTTGACGGGCTTACCTTGGGATGTCCCCCCTTATACTACTAGTCCTTAGTAGGGAGTATTGCTTGGAGTCCCTATCGAGGACTGTTAGTATAAAGCGGGAGCATCCCCTGGTTCAGGGTTTGTAGCCCTAAACCCTAAACCCTAAACCCTAAACCCTAAACCCTAAACCCTAAACCCTTAGTATCAGTATAAGGAACATCCCAAGGCTTACCCTATACTTCCAGGGACCTAACTGTTGTGTCCTTAAGGGCTAAGGAACCTAAAGACAAGGCCCCATCAGATACAGTGTTTAGCGGCCTTCCTTATGGGGTTTAGGCTTTAGTGTTTAGGTTTAGGGTTTAGGGTTTAGGGTTTAGGGTTTAGGGTTTAGGGTTTAGGGTTTAGGGTTTAGGGTTTAGGGTTTAGGGTTTAGGGTTTAGGGTTTAGGGTTTAGGGTTTAGGGTTTAGGGTTTAGGGTGAGCGTTTTTCTTTAAGGTGCAGGTTGAGGGGGCGAGTTTTGGGGAGGCTGTCGTCGGGTTGCAGGGTTCATGGGACTTGGGGTTGATGGAGTTCCTGGTTTATGGGTTTAGGGTTTAGGGTTTAGGGTTTGTGAGTTCATGCGTCAAGTCCTCGGACCCGTAATTCTAAAACCCTTTTTTCGGGGTACCTCATTGTCTGATCATTGAATTAGAGAGCTACATGTCTGGTGATTGAACTAGTCAGCTACAGAACACAACACATGCATGTCTTTGAGGGCCAAGCCTGTTGTAACGTTCGAAGCTTGCGTGGACGCGAACAACAAGCCCTTGCCTAAAGGTCCAAAGCAACCATGTATGTCAATGTGGGAGATGGGCTAATGTGCCCTGGGGATTCCAGGCAACTTCCTCTCCTATTTTGTGGGGTGGGAGGGGGTTTTTAGTTGAGATGCATTTTCCTGTCTTCGACTTCTGGCTTAGCTCTTACAGGCGAGCCCTAAACTCTAAAACCCTAAACCTCAACCCACAACCCTAAAGCCGAAACCTGAAACCCGTACACCCTAAACCACTCGACCCTTTTTTCCCTACACAACCCTAAACCCTAAACCCTAAACCCTAAACCCTAAACCCTAAACCCTAAACTCAGTCCAAGCTCCTCTCCAGGGACAGCGGCTGTACGCATTACCACTGCGGTCTTGCCGAGGCGGCAGATCCTGCAGATCGTCAGCTTCGCAGCTCAAGGGTTTAGGGTTTAGGGTTTAGGGTTTAGGATGTAGGGTTTAGGGTCTAAGTTTTAGGGTTTAATTTAGGTTCTAGGGTTTAGGGGACTTCGCCTTCAATTTGGGTTCGGTGTTTCTGAATTCGGTTCCTTGTTTTGAGGTTTAGGTTCCCTTCTTAGGCCCTTTCAGACCAAAAAGGGCACCTTGTTTTTGCTAGGTTACTCTTGGGTCACCCTAAACCCTAAACCCTAAACCCTAAACCCTAAACCCTAAACCCTAAACCCTAAACCCTAAACCCTCAAAAGTTCCTGAACGGCCACCGGTGACCCTCGCCACAAACACCCCAGCTCAAATCCCCCTCCAATGAAACTCTACAAGCCCTACGAGCGTAACCCCTCTGGATGTATTTGAACTTCTCCTAAACCCTACCCTAAACCCCAACCACACACCCTAACTTTGATGGTTTGGGTTTGGGGGTCTTAGGGGTTAAGCTTGTTCCTGGAGACCTTGGCACACTAAAGCCAGACCCAGCTTAGGTCTTACAGGGTTTAGGGTTTAGGGTTTAGGGTTCAGGGTTCAGGGTTCAGGGTTTAGGGTTTAGGGTTTAGGGTTCAGCAAGCCACAGGCGCCGGAGCAGACCGAGATGGCTGAGAACCGGCCTGCCGGCGATGACGGCACTCCAACAGGCTCCACGTGCCTTAGGGTTTGTCAAGGAGCTAGCGGAGGGACCCTAAACCCTAAACCCTAAACCCTAAACCCTAAACCCTTATAAGGGACCTTGGGGGTTATGTAGTTGTTCTTTAGGGGCTACACAGGTATATAGGGGCTATATAAAGTTTAGGTCTAAGGGTAGCTACATGGTCCCTGAATATGGGCCCTTGAAAGGGTGCCCCTTTTGTACCCCTTATATGCCCACTTTGGTTTAGGGTTTAGGGTTTAGGGTTTAGGGTTTAGGGTTTAGGGTTTAGGGTTTAGGGTTTAGGGTTTAGGGTTCTATACAACCCAAAGGGCCCACACTTCAGACCCTCTAGGGGAGGTAAGGGACCATATCAAGGGCCCATGAAACTACCCTTGAATGCGGGGCCCTTGAAGAGTAGGACCCTGGGTTCAGGTTTAGGGTGTTCAGGGCTTTTGGGGCTTAGAGTTCAGGGTTTAGGGTTCAGGGTTCAGGGTTCAGGGCTGGCGGGGCTTGAGGCCTTTAAATGAAGTGCCGATTTGAAGGCTTCTAGGACCCAGAGTAGGCCCTTATTCCCTTTTTTTCAGGGTGCGGGTTCCCTCAGAAGCCCCTTTAACCAAAGAGCGCACCCTTTTCATTCCTAGGATACGCTTGGGTCTAGGCTTATAGACCCCGGAACACCCAGCCACATGAAGTTCACTGAGGGGATCGGCGCCATCTCGACCTTAAACCCTAAACCCCAAAAAAACCTAAAATCCCGAAACATCCCCACAATCTAAAGACAAGCAAAACACCGCAAACAAAGCAGAAAAGCCAACAAAACTTGACCTACCCACCCTGTTACATGTCCCTTCAAGAAAAGTAAGAGAAAATGCACGCACCGTAAACCTCAAACCCTAAACCCTAAACTCGAAGCCCGAAGCCCGAAGCCCTAAATCCTAAACCCTAAACCCTAAACCCTAAACCCTAAACCCTAAACCCTAAACCCTAAACCCTAAACCCTAAACCCTAAACCCTAAACCCTATACCTACCCTCGCACCTTTGATCCCCTGAGGCGGATCCGTAGCTTCGTCATCCTCGGGATCGCCCCCGGCGGTACGGTCCCCTGTGCAGCCGCTGGCATCAGGGGTGTAGGGTTTAGGGTTTAGGGTTTAGGGTTTAGGGTTTAGGGTTTAGGGTTTAGGGCTCAGGGGTTGGGGTTGAGGGTTTAGGGTTTAGGGTTTAGGGTTTGGGGTTTAGGGTTTAGGGTTTAGAGGTTTAGAGCTTTAGGGGTTAGGGCTTTAAGGGTTTAGGGTTTTAGTGGGTTAGGTTCCCTTTTCATCACCTTGTAAACCAAAAGGGGACCCTTGTTGTTCCTGGGTTACTCTTGGGTCCAGGGGGTTTAGGGCTTTAGGGCATTAGGGGTTAAGGCTGTAGGGGGTTTTACGGTTAGGGTGTAGGGTTGGTTTAGGGTGTGGGGTTTCAGAGTTTCTCGCTTTCTGTTGTTAAGGGGTTGTGGGGCTATGGGGTAGGTTTACGGTATAGGGTTGGGGTTCAGGCTTTCTCTCTTGTTGTTGTCAAAAGGAGCGTTTGGGGTCTGGTAGGGTTCAGGCTTCCTACACCTCCTAAACCCTAAACCGTTTACTAGGGTTTAGGGCAGCCCTCTACTCGCGCAGCCGCCCACCGAGTTCTGACCCTAGACGCCGCATGAAAGGATGCGGGCGTGAACACCTCGCGAAAGAACCTTGCAAAGAGGATCTTGGCCCTAAACCCTAAACCCTAAACCCTAAACCCTAAACCCTAAACCCTAGACCCTGAACCCTGAATGCCCTGAACCCTGAACCCTGAACCCTGAACCCGAAACCCTAAACCCTAAACCCTACTTGCCCCCAAGGAAGGAGTATGCGGGCGAGCTGTAGCCCCACGACGGGGTTGGAGACGCCCTGCGGCCCCTCAGTGAAGGTACGATATGATACGTTATGACTCTCACACCCTATGACACCTTTACCCTTGCTTAGGGTTTAGGATTTAGGGTTTAGGGTTTAGGGTTTAGGGTACAGGTTTCAGCTACACCTCTACACACCCTTCGGGGTGGGTAGAGGTGTCGGCCTGCAGCACGCAACCCCTACGCTACCCCTAACCCGTTGAAAGGAAAGCCCTAGCCCCCAGAGACCGCATCCTAGACCCTACAATCCAGTAGGGTTTAGGGTTGTTCGGGTTCTTAGGGTTTAAGGTTTAGGGTTTAGGGTTTTGGGGCTCGATTTAATTGAGGTTTAGGGTTTTGGGCTTAGGGCCCTACAACCGGTCGAGGTGAGAGCGACCCCGCCGGCGAGGGCGGCGAACGCCTGGTGGCTCAGGTCTTGGAAGCGCCCCTGAGCGTAGGATCCGAAAAGTGCCGCTAGCCCTAAACCCTAAACCCTAAACCCTAAACCCTAAACCCTAAACCCTAAACCCTATAAGCCCTACAGAGTATGTTCCTCAACTCATGGGTTCCCCTACTACCCCCCTCTATACTATACCCCCTCCCCCCACAGGTTTCCCTTAGTCAAGGCGATTTGGGGATGATTAAGCCTAATTAGACTTATTCAAGGGAACCTAGGGGGGGGGGGGGGGGGGGGGGCGGTAGTATAGAGGGGGGTAGTAGGGAAACCCGTGATCAGCAGATACTGGTCTTCGGGCTTTCAGAGGCTGCGAAGGACTTTTGTCGTGTTAGGGGTCTTTGCGGGGGTTCGTCTGCCGGTTGCCTGAGGCATTCTTACCCTGCAATGGCCCCCCAAAAGTGTCCCAAAGCTTACAAACCCTAAACTCTCAACAACCCTAGGGCCTTTAAAGCATCGGAACCTCGGCCCCAAGGCCCCAAACGCCAAGCCTCCAGCTCTAAGTCTAAGTCGGAACCCTAAACCCCACACCCCAAACTTGAAACCCTAAAATCCAATCTCCTAATTCATCCCGAAGCCCCTACTAAGCCCATAAAAAACGAGCGTCTTTGAGACCCAAAGCCCCGCCCTCCCCAAAAGCCTCAACCCCTCTGCCTTATCGGCTGGCGCAATGCCTGGCCCTCGTTTCATGGCAGCTACAATGCTTGTTACAGTTCGTGGTGCAATGGCTGGTACAATGGGTGGGAGTGGCTGGTACACTGTGTGGTGCAATGGCTAAAGCCCCAAACCCTGAACTCCTACATGCCCTGAGTTTATGGTTACAGGGTGCTAGGGCTTATGGTCTTAGAAGTCTAGAGTCTATAGTTTTAGGGTTCAAGGGTTTGAGCGTTCATTGGTTTCCTTGGCGTTGTTCAGGGTTTGCCCTAAGGGTCCATGTACCTACATAGGGCAGACTTGGGCCTTAAAGTACTTCCTATATAGGGACGTTGGGGCCCAGGCATGCAATCATAAGGTACATGGACCCTTAGGGTTAGTGATATAGGGTTTGGGTCTAACCTATTCGGTTCTTAGGGTTTACAGGTTTGAAGCGTTGTGGGCTTACGGGTGTAGCGGTCTGGGGGGTGTGTGGCACGTACGGCTAAAAGGGGTTTTAGGGTAGATGACTAGGGTGTTACAGTTTTTAAAAATAGGGTTTCAGAGTTTTTAAGTTTTAGCAGTGTAGGGTTTCTGGGTTCTGGTCGAGTCGTGTAGGGCTTGCTTGGCTTATGGTTAATGATTCTTTTGCAGGGGTGTAATTTCAGGCTTGAGGCTCTACGGTTAGGGTTTAGGGTTTAGGGTTTAGGGTTTAGGGTTTAGGGTTTAGGGTTTAGGGTTTAGGGTTTAGGGTTTAGGGTTTAGGGTTTAGGGTTTAGGCTCTACGGGGTTCTAAGATGCGGCTTTCGGGTTTGTAGGGTCCGATGTTGACTGTTTGGGAGCCAGGGTTTTTGCGTCCGGCAACGCTTGTAATTACGAGTCTAAACCCTAAACCCTAAACCCTAAACCCTAAACCCTAAACCCTAAACCCTAAACCCTAAACCCTAAACCCTAAACCCTAAACCCCCAAATCCTCGTAAGCCCATCACCGGCACGATGGCCTGCTCAGGTTGCTATACGGGCGGGCGACGACCTGTCGGCGCCTTCCTTACTCTTCTTTCAGACTTCTTTCACGGTTTAGGGTTTAGGGTTCAGGGTTTAAGTTTAGGGTTTAGGGTTTAAGGTTTAGGGTTTAGGGTTTAGGGAGACTGGGGGAGGGGGGGGGGGGCTTCCCAAAATAGGGGTAGCTCTTTGGGGGGGTGTCCTTTTCTTCATTCAAACTCCAACCAGCTTGGGGGGGGGGGGGGGGGGGGGGGGGGGGCTTTCCAAAATAGGGGCAGCATTTTGGTGGGTCTCTGTACTAAGGATTCTAGTGAAAGAATCTTGGTGGGTATGGGGCGGGGTCCCGTATGTTGGCAAAAATCTACTTCTTCAGCTATCACACCTGTTGCAGGGACTTTTTGGTCTAGGATACCAGAGGTGGGGGCAACAACAACAACCTCAGTAGCTGAGTGGGCACACTGTACACTTTGTGGGATACTATAATCTCCTATAGAACTAAAAGTGTACTTTCTTGGGGCTTATGAACTCAGCAACTAAGCAACGATCGTTTCAGGTCGATAGGTTTATGGTGTTTTTTTATGGGGGTTAATGACAGGGCTTTTGGGCTCTAACTTCGCCCCTGGGAGGATCTTAAAAAAGCAAAACCTCCAAATCGTAACCTATACTGCTATTGGGTCAGATCTACTTTTTGGATCCTCCAATGGCCCAGGGGTCTGGGTAAACCAGACTAGTGCACCGTCGGATCCCGAGGGTTTAGGGTTTAGGGTTTAGGGTTTAGGGTCTAGGGTCTAGGGTCTAGGGTTTAGGGTTTAGGGTTTAGGGTTGAGGGTTGACCTTTGTGCAAACCTGTTCGGGTGCTGAAAAACTCCTCCAAACCCATAGGTGGCCAACACATAGCTTCCCATATTTCTGTATATATATATATATACACATGTATATATATATATGGATAGATAGATAGAGAGATAAATCGTTAGAAACGGCGTAGTATACACAAGCCCTGCAAGCCCTCTCACACGTTTTGCACAATCTGCTCTTAGCCCTAAAAGTTCCCCAATCCCAAACACGAAGACCCTCCAATCCGCAAGCTTACGAGGACATTGGTCTCCGCTGGTCCCCCCGTCGCAACCGCGTTCCTCCGCTCTGAGGCCGCTTTTGCTGCGGGTTCCGGCTCAGGGTTTTTCGGGGTTCGGGAGCCTGATTGAAGGCTTAGGGACTTTGGGCCTTTAAGGTTGGGTTTAGGGTTTAGGGTTTGGGGTTTGGGGTTTAGGGTTTGGGGTTTAGGGTTTAGGGTTTAGGGTTTAGGGGTTAGGGGTTTAGGGTTTAACGTTTAGGGGTTCAGGGTTTAGGGGTTTTAGGGGTTTTGGGGTTTTGGGGTTTTGGGGTTTTGGGGTTTTGGGGTTTTGGGGTTTTGGGGTTTTGGGGTTTTGGGGTTTTGGGGTTTTGGGGTTTTGGGGTTTTGGGGTTTTGGGGTTTTGGGGTTTTGGGGTTTTGGGGTTTTGGGGTTTTGGGGTTTTGGGGTTTTGGGGTTTTGTGTTTGTTGGTTTCGGGGGGTTCAGAGGTTTTGGGATTTGGAGTTTAAGAGTTAGGGTCGTTCCCTGAGGCTTGTCTTGGCCATCAAAAAGCTCCCGGGAATGAAATGTCATTCCAGAACCTTCGCTCCCAGTCCATGCCCCTAAACCCTGAACCCTAAACCCCAAACCCTAAACCCTAAACCCTAAACTCTACATAGGCTGGGTTTTGAGTTTAGGGTCGCACCCTGGACCCTAATGTAGGGGGTCTGAACTTAGAGTAGGGTTTGGGAATAGGGTTTAGGGTTTCGGGTTTAGGGTTTAGGGATAGAATATAGGGGCCTTAATAATTAAGAATAGGGTTTGGAGGGGGGTTATTATAGCATAATAATATAGGGACCGTGGGAACAATATTGGTCATTATTCCGACCCCTATATTGCACCCTAATCCCTAAGCCTTAAGCCCCAATGCCACCTGCGACCGCTTCTGTTGGGGCGGCTTAGGGTTTAGGGTTTAGGGTTTAGGGTTTAGGGTTTAGGGTTTGGGGTTTAGGGTTTAGGGTTTAGGGTTTGGGGTTTAGGGTTTAGGGTTTAGGGGCAAAGCCGCAGGCTTGAACTCAAGCTTCGTGACGCTGCGATTGCACATTCTCGCAGCCACCCTGCACCGATTGTCGCCAGCAGCAACTACGGACTGCAGTAAACCCTAAACCCTAAACCCTAAACCCTAAACCCTAAACCCTAAACCCTAAGCCCAACTGAGTTCCGGGCCTGGGTCAGACAACCTGAGCTTTGACGTCCAGCTCATCTGCGCATCTGGCGGCCCGACATCGAAAGCCCTACGTCCTGAACACTGAATCCTAAACCCTGAACCCTTAAACCCAAACCCTGAACCCTAAACCCGTTTTCAGAGCAGTGACCGGGAGCCCTTGGCGGTGGGGTGGTGGGCTGTAGGGGATCCCAGCCCCTAAATCCCAGGCCTTATAAATCCTAAACTCAAATCCTAAGTCCTAAACCCTGAAACCAGAAATCCTAAAGCTACATAAAGCCTCAACTCTACACCCTGAGCTGTAGGTGGTAGGGAGGGTGCCTCGTCTGCTACTTTCCTTCTTTCACTTTAAACGTGAGGGTTTATGGTTTAGGCTAGGGTCTGGGTTTAGGGTTTAGGGTGTAGGGTTTTGGGTTGAGGGTTTAGGGTTTCAGACTTTTAGGACCCTAATTATAGCGCCTCAGGTCACATGGACTTCCAGGCGGATCTGCGACAGAGGCCTGTATAGCTGACGTCGGGCACAAGCCGAAGCCCACTAAGTTTAGAGCAATCTGCCACGTTTCACGCCCAAGGGGGCCCAGGACCACGCAACACCAATGCCCCCCCACCCCACCCCCCCCCCGCCCGCAGGGCCTTGTCACGGATAAATCTCAGGGTTTAGGCCCTAAGGTTCCTGTTTAGGGTTTAGGGTTTCGGGTTTAGGGTTTAGGGTTTAGGGTTTAGGTTTAGGGCTTAGGGCCCGGAGTTGTTCAGGGTGTATAGGGTTTGGGGTATGGGGCGTTTAGGGTTTCGGGTGTACTACGGGTCCCCCCGGCCTTCAACAACCCTGCATCCTGTTCCAGGGTTCCAGGGATCAGCCAACATTTGCTGTGCACGTAGAAGGCTCAATATCAAGGCCCTCAAACCTTAATCCCTGAAGCCCTAAACCCCAAACCCGAAACCCTAAACCCTAAACCCCCTAAACCCTAAATCCTAAACCCTAAACCCACGCTCTGCAAACTTGATTCCTTTCAGTGTGCCTTTCCGCCATTCGTGTCCCCAGACTGCTTCGGGATGCTCTTCCGGTACGTACCCCGACTCTGGAGTCCAACCATGAAAGCACTTCGAACCTAAGCTTTCATCCCTAAACCCTAATCCCTAAACCCTAATCCCTACACCCTAAACCCCTAGCCCTAAACCCTAAACCCTAAACCCTAAACCCTATACCCTAAGCCCTAAGCCCTGAGCCCTAAGCCCTAAGCCCTAAGCCCTCAGCCCTAAGCCCTAAACCCGAGGGGCCTCTAGCTGTAGAGCTCAAAAAGAGCCCCAAAGCACGACGCCTAGAAGCCCCCAAAAGCACGTCCGGGGTCCCAGGCATCCGCGCGCCAATTTTGCGCAGTCATGGTCATGATGATCCTGCGTTTGGGAAATAGGGCTTGAGGTTTTGGGTTTTGGTTTTGGGGTTTTGGGTTTAGGGTCATGATGATCCCAGGTTTGGGGTTTAGGGTTTGGGCTTTAGTGAGGGTTTCGGGTTTGTAAGCGCAAGACGTGTAAGTATTCTGTGTCGAGGACACCCCAGTCCCGAATAACCTACATCAACGTTACCTCCTTCCAGTTCGAAACGGCAGGAATACTGCCATCATGCCCACGCTCTCATGCGCAACCCATGGGTTCAGTATGGACAGCAAACATCACATAGTTATATTTATATATGTATATATATATATATATACATGTATGTATTTCCATATATACATATGTATATATATATGTATATATATATATATGTAGTTGTGTTTTTTGAGAAGAGTTCTTGGATCCTTACATACGATCCAATATAGCCTAATACCGAATTCCACACCAAACGCCAGAAGCTGCTTCCACGCGCAAGGTAGTGACCAGCGCTTAGGGTTTAGGGTCTTAAGTCTTAAGGTTTAAGGGATTTAGGGTCCAGTGTCTAAGGGGTTTAGGGTTTAGGGTTTAGGGTTACGTAGGGCTTAAGGGGCAGGGTTGAGCATGACAGTCGCTGGAAATTGCAAGGTCTGTCTGCTGGATCAAGAATCATGAGTCATGCTGGCTGCGGGTCATCCCGATGCCCAGAGAGAGGGAGCTGCGAGAGGGAACAGCAGGTGACACCCTCAAACCCCAAACCTTAAACTACTCGCTAGAAGCAACAAGCCCTGCAACCCAAAAAGCCCTAGATAGGGTTTAGGGTTTCGGGTTTAGGGCTAGACTCTAAGAAGAAGCCCTGCAACCCTACGAGCCCTAGTTAGGGTTTAGGGTTTCGGGTTTAGGGCTAGACCCTTTGTTCGGTAGCTCGCTACTCTAAACCTAAGCCCCAAACACTTTAGACCCGAACGAAACCCCGTGGGGGGGGGGGTTTAGGGCTTAGGGGCTTCGAAAACCCTAGAGCACCGTTATCCCGAACCCAGGGCTTACCTGAACCCTAAACCCTAAACCCTAAACCGGTTGACCATCAACCCTAAGCCGGTGAACCCTATACCCTAAACCCAGGATTTTATTAGCCGAGGGGGTTTGCTGCTGTCCCACTTGGCAGACAGTGCCTTGATCAGGAACCTTGGGTGTCAAACTTCAAGCGAGGCTTAGGGTTTAGGGGTTAGGGTTTCGGGTTTAGGGTTTAGGGTTTAGGGCTTAGGGTTTTGGGGGTTCAGGGTTTTAGGGTTTGGGGTTTAAAGGGTGTTGGGGTTTTAACAGGGTTTGGGGTTTGGGGTTTGGGGTTTAGGGTTTAGGGCTTGGGCTGAGGGCTGCTAAGGGTTCCTTCTCAGAGCTTTTGGAGGCTCGCGGGTTCTGGACTCTAGGGGTTTTGTTGGCTTTTTCAGGGTTTCGGGGTTTGTTGTAGGGTTTTCGGGTCTGCGGGGGAAGGGGGTCAGGATCAGGGCTTCAGGGTATTCAGGATCACGAAGCAAGATGGGTTATTCTGTGATTCCTAGGGTTTAGGGTTTAGTGTTAGGGTTTAGGGTTTAGGGTTTAGGGTTTGGGGTTTGGGGTTTAGGGTTTAGGGTTTAGGGCATAGGTTGTTAAGAGCTCCACTTGACAGCTGAAGGTTGTGAGTGTAGGGCTTTGGGATTTAGGGCTTGCGGGTTTGTAAGGGGGTCGGATTAGGGTTTGCAGACAGGAGGGTTTTAGGGTTCGTTTAGAGCTGAGCCCAACCCTAAACCCTAAGCCCTAAGCTTAAACCCTAATCCCTAAGCCTAAACCCTAAAACGATATAGGGAATAGGGAGACTTCCTCGCCTACAGCGGCGCCCAGGGAAGGCCAGACGTACCCTCCCTTTGGGCCTTCCGGGGAGAAGCCGTGCACCGTGCACAGTTTTAGGGTTTTAGGGTTTTAGGGTTTGGGGTTTAGGGTTTAAGGTTTAGGGTTTAGGGCTTAGGGCTTAGGGTCTGCTATTTTGGGCTTCGGTCAGATAGTTGCACGCGATACCCGGCCCTGTACACCCCCCCCCCCCCCGGCCCATTCCCACACCAGCTTGCTCCTGCTTGAACCCCAAGTGGAGGCCCATGCGTCCCGCAGACAACTGGAGTTCAGGGTTTAGGGTTTCTTTGTGGTGCTTTGCTATAACTTTACATCTTTAGCCTTTTTGGGTTTATTGGGTTTCTTAATAAGGCAGCTAAAAGTTTAATTTTTTGCTACCCTCCTAAGTGCAGCCAAGTGTTTAGTCTCTGCAAACCAGCCCAGCTTTCTAGATCCCACATTACATGCACTTTTCTAGGCAGTTGGCCCTCATGTGTGAGCACCGCTAGTTTGTTAGAGTTTAGGATTTCGGGTTTAGGGTTTAGGGTTAGAATGTTTAGGGTTTAGGGTTTATGGTTCAGGGTTTAGGGTTTATTCAGGATTTAGGGTTAGAAGGTTTAGGGTTTAGGGTTCAGGGGTTGAAGTTGACTTCAACCTTAAACCGCGTGAGGCCTTGGTAAAACACGTCACCTAGGATTGTGGCAGAGCACTCTTCCACTCTTACCCAAAACCCAGCATAGCAGGGTTCATAGTTTAGGGCTCTGTTCAGGGTTTAGGGTTTAGGGTGTAGGGTTTAGGGTTTAGGGTTTAGGGTTTAGGGTTTAGGGTTTAGGGGAGGCGTGGAGGTGTACTTGGAGGTTCAGGGTACTTATTACCCCAATCATAACTGTACCACTACTGTACTCATAATCCTTTGAAGCCCTCCAAGTTTATAAGTACAGTTGCAATTGGGGTTATAAGTACCCATGAACCTCCAGGTAGGTGTGGAGATGTAGCGTTTGGGGGTTTAGGGGTTAGGGCTTAGGGTTTAGGGTTTACAGGGCTCTGGCGTCTAGCCTTGTTGGTTTAGGGCATCAGGTGTTAGGATGGGGTTGGGGTTTCGCTTGGGCTTTAAAGATGTCTTGGCAGCCTAGGGGTGTTGGTGATGTTGGGGTTCTTCACTGGTTTAGGGTTCAGGGTTTAGAGTTTAGGGTTTAGGGTTTAGGGTTAGAAGTTTAGGGTTTACAGGGTTCTCCGAAACACGGCATGGCTGCATGAGCCGGGCTGCACGGGGCGGCCTGCAAAAACAATTTGCCAGGTCAACTGTGATGAGCACTGTTGGAGGCCTACCTAAACCCAACCTCCCAAACCCTAAGCCCTAAACCCCTTAGCTACTGCGGATTGTCCGGCCTCCTAAACCCTAAACCGTAAACCCTAAACACGTCAGCTCCAAGGATTGTCCTCTAGCATTGCAGGTTATTTCCTGAACCGGCCCTAAACGTGGAAGAATGTTCATCACGTTTCTGGATGTCCCAACCCTACATCATCTGAGTGGGCCTTTGAGGAGTATTGTTGATTTCCCCTTTGTGGGTTACGAGCTGGGATGTTCCCCCTTACACTAACAGTCCTGCATAGGGATTATAGTGCCCCCTATCATGAGCCCTATTACGGACTCTTCGTATAAGGGGGATCATCCGAGGTGCATACGTAGGAGTATTTTCAGAGGGGTTTAAGGGCCCACCTGTTCCTACTTTTCATTCCCCAAACCCTAAAACCCAACTGCCCTGAGGTTCACCTAGGGTTTAGGGTTTAGGATTTAGCTTTTGGGGGTTCAGGGTTTAGGGTTTAGGGTGCCTGAGCCCCAGTTCCCAAACCCCAGCGTCCCTGGTCCTAGTCCCGAGCCCCAAAACCCTAAACCCTAAACCCTAAACCCTAAACCCGAAACCCGAAACCCGAAACCTCAAGCAAACCCAAGATGCAAACAGTGCCATCTCAGGCACGAAAGCAGTCGCGTCAAGCTCTAGAACTCCTGCGGCCACTGCATGAGAAGACCTTTTGCTGTTCTAGCATCCTGAGGTTCGATGTTTAGGGTTTAGGGTTTACGGTTTAGGGTTTAGGGTTTAGGGTTTAGGGTTTTGGATTTGGGGTTTTGGGTGTAGGGTATGTCCATGTTGGGGTTAATGATGGTTTAGGGCGTCGGGTCCTCAAACCCAGACTCCTAAACCCCAAACTCTAAATCCTAAACCCTGAACCCTAAACCCTAAACCCTCAACCCTAAACCCCCAAGACAAAACAAATGCAGCCAAGCAGTGACCCAGCTCCAGCGTGGGCGGGGTCCCAAAGGGACCCGGGGCTGCTTCTGCGGACGAAGTCCACAACCTGAATGGGGCTTATCCTAAGGAGGGTTTGGGGTTAGGGTTTCAGGATTCAGGGTTCAGGGTTCAGGGTTTAGGGTTTAGGGTTTAGGGTTTAGGGTTTAGGGTTTAGGGTTTAGGGTTTAGGGTTTGGAATTTATGGCTTCGGGTATCAGGGTTTGGGGCTTGCGGCTTCGAACTTAGGCTTATGGCGACTATCATAAGGGTTTAGAGAGAGTGTGGGGGGTTTGCAGGGTTTGTATGGTCTATAGGATTTTCAAGAGGTTGACAGGGCTGATAAGGATTATAGGGCGTCTTGGGGTTTTAGGGCTGGGTTTGTAGGTCTTAGGGTTTTTTAGGGTGCAGGGTTTCAGGGAGGGCCAGAATGATACCCGTTTATCATAGGCGTTCAGGCCACCCAGACAGTCCGAAAGAACCTGAGTTTGGGGAACATTTCTTCAACTGCTTGTCTCGTTGAGCAGAGCACGCCCACCGGCTCTCCACGCGCAGCTGCACATGTTCCTGCAGATCATCGCCGGAGAGACGCCGGAGCGCCTGGCTGAGACAACCCATAAAGCCTAGACTCTCAAGCTGAACCCTAGACTCAAAAACCATCAGCCCTTCACGAACCACCAAGCTCTGAAATATATCTGAACAAGTCTACTTGTGTATATATATATATATGTTCATACTTGTCTCTTGATTTTGAATTTGGGGGTAGCCTAAGAAAGTGGAGACTAAAAGCCTGAAACCTGAACCCTAAACCCGAAACCCCAAACCCCAAACCCTAAACCCTAAACCCTAAACCCTAAACCCTAAATAGTTTTCTGGGCTCAACGGCCCTCAAATATAGAGTCCTCGGAACCCTAACCAAACAAAAAGCAGTTCTGAGCTGACCTGATGCCCCTTGACCCTAGACCCCAGACCCTAAACCCTAAACCCGAACCCTAAACCCCAAACCCCAAACCCCAAACCCGAAACCCTAAACCCTAAACCCTAAACCCTAACCCTACACCCTCAGCCCGAAAAACCCTAGAGATTGCCGCCCGGCACGGCATGCGCCCAAAGAACGGAGGCGCCCACACTCCTGGGCCGTCCCGTACCCTGTCGCCTGGGCTTGCTCATGTGGAGTTTCTATGTAGGGTTTAGGTTTAGGTTTAGGTTTAGGGTTTAGGGTTTAGGGTTTAGGGTTTAGGGTTTAGGATTAGGGTTTAGGGTTTAGGGTTCAGGGTTTAGGGTTTAGGGTTTAGGGTTTCGGCTTGTTTCTATTCCGCCCATCATCTCAATCAGCAGCAGATCCAATAGGCGAGTGATGGTCGCAAGTCATCCCAAAGGTCCCTAAGACCCACATGTTCTCCCGAAGGCCTGAAAAACCCTAAAGACCCCCTTTGGGCCTCAGGGTTTGGGATTTCGGGTTTGGTATGTCAGCAGGAATGGTGGTGCTGGGTCGCGGTTGCGTCACGTAGGCTGTACCGCCGAAACGTAGGGAGCGGAAAGTCCTAGGCCGCTTGCAAGCTCCTGCGCTGGACACGGCACAGGACCCCAGGGCTAGGATGAGCTCTGGGACCTTCATTCAAGCTGAGTTGCACACTCCCAAACACTCTGAAATTCCGAAACCAAGAACCGACCAGCAGATGTGTGTGTGTGTGTGTGTGTGTTTCCCTGTGGTTCTTTTTGTTTCTAAACCATAAACCCCAAACCCTAAACCCTAAACCCTACACCCTACACCCTAAACCCTAAACCCTGTGGGTGGTTGAGGCCTTTCGCCTCTTAGGATTCAGTGTCGGCTTTGACATCTGGGGCTGTAGGCTCTTACGGCTGCGGCACCCAAAGACCATGCCCTAAACCCTGACTCCCAACCACGAAGCCACCCTGTACACACCCTAAACTCCAAACCCTACATCTATTTCCGTAAACCCTAAACCCTAAACCCTAAACCCTAAACCCTAAACCCTAAACCCCAAACCCTAAACCCTAAACCCTAAACCCTAAACTACAAACCCTACCTAAACCCTAAACCCGAAACCGCTTGTTGGCACCCAAGCCTTCTTGAGCTGCACTGGTCTCGCAGGCATGGCATGACGCCGAACTATGGCCCCCTTTTTGAATTGTTTTGTATTTGTATTCATAGGCCCTTTAGGGAATTCCATTCCTATATATATATATTATCGATAATCCGAGGGGAGATTCACACATACTAGTATATTAAGGTTCTAAGGAGAGTATGGGAAAAACAAACCTTTTCTACCGCAAGTCCACAACACCTGAAACCCTGCAGGGGGGCCAATCCCAATGATGAGCCGAATTCTGGGACCCAAATTAGTAAGACGTAAACCCTGGAACGCTGTGCTTCGGATGCGCCTCATAGTAGTAGGTTGTCGGCTGAAGGGTGTTGCTTGGGATGTTCCCCCTTATTCTAACAGTCCCGAATAAAGATTATAGTACCCCCTATTGTAATTCCTGTTAAGGACTGTTTTTATAAGGGGAACATGGTGTTACCAGGACCTGGAATACTACTCCTTGAGGCCCAAGGGCACAGCGACAAATCCTAAACCTTCGGCCCCAAAAAGCCATAAAAGTGGATGTGCTGTGGACCCTACACTCCTAAGCCCCTAAACCCCCAAACCCCTGAGCCCCTAAACCCGAAAGCCCTAAACCCTAAACCCTGAACCCAGAGCTCGCAATTCCATCGCTCGGTGGCTGGAAGCCGCCCTAGGTCCCAGGTGAGAGCTTTTGCCACCCGACGAACTGGTGGAAATCCGCCTCTAGGGATTAAACAAAGTTTAGAAGGGGTTTGGGGTTTGGGGCTTAGGGTTTAGGGTGGGTTTAGGGTGGGAGGTTTAGGGATCGGGGGTTTGGACGCACCAGAGACCCGAAACCCGAAACCCTAAACCCTAAATCCTAAACCCTAAACCCTAAACCCTAAACCCCAAACCTAAACTCTAAACCCTCAGACTAGAGCGTCGGAAGCAAGCCAAAGCTCGCCAATTCCTCTATTGTGGGATCCTGCGTTGCCCCCCCTCACCGGTCCCAGGACTGCCTACCCCCCCCCCCTCCCCCGCACCCCAAAGGAAGCTCCGAAGAAACCTTGACTCAAGGCTTCTCCCTAAACCCTAAACCCTAAACCCTAAACCCTAAACCCTAAATCCTAAACCCTAAACCTAAACCCTAAGCCCTAAACCCGCAGGGGGATCCCATCACTCTAGGCTGTCATGGGAGCCATGGGTGCCTTCCACAAGAAGGACAGCGCCCGTGTGGCCGAGAAAACGCCCGATGCGGAAGGGTGTCGTGTTTAGGGTTTGGGGCTTAGGTATTAGGGTTTGGGGTTTAGAGTTTAGGGTTTACGGTTCAGGGTTTAGGGTTTAGGGTTTTTGGGCTTCGAGTGTGGGGGGGGGGGGGGGTGTCGTGCGGAGCTCAGGTCAGCCATGACGTTAGACCCTATACCCTAAAAGCTGCAAACAAGGCCCCTAAGCCCCAACACCACCGATCCATGTTTCTGGCAACCGAGCTTGAAGACTTCTTTTGGAGGTCGGAGCTTCGGATCGTTGCTGCCTTCAAGGTTCAGGGTTCAAGTCTTATGCTTCACGGCTTCAGCAGTCTAGCGAGCTAGGGAGAGAAGGGCCAGATTTACCAGATTTCCCCCCCCAACTGGAGATTGAGAGCAAGCCTCCACTGTGGGAAAGAAAGATGAAGTTTCGTATTGCACACCACCCTTGCGACCACAACTCCAACAGATTGCGTGCTTTTGCATGCAACACCCTCAACCCAAACCCCAAACCCGAAACCCTAACCCTAAACCCTAAACGAAACAGTAAGACCCTGAACACACCTGAAAAGCCTCAGCCCTACACTTGAATCCTATGACCTTAAACTCTGACCCTATAGCCCGAGATACCCATCTGTACACGCGGGCTCAAGAGGGGCCGACACCTTGGGTTGCGCCCGGACCCTGCTATCGAATCGCCTTCCTGGCTTCCTTGTCTTCGGGGTTTAGGGGACCCCGGTTGTAGCCCTGGACCCTAAACCTTAAACCCTAAACCCTAAACCCTAGGCCCTAAACCCTTGTTAGCGGACTGTTTCAGGAAATCCTGCAGTTCTTCCGGGGACTATACGGAACAACTTTGGAGTATAGAAAAAGGACTCCTGTAGGCAAAAGGCTCAGGGGTACGAGCTTTCATCCCTGAATCGTAGAATGGAGAGTGAGGATTGGGGGTTTATGGGGCTTGCGGGGCTGTAACACTTAACAGATATAAGTTTACGTCCAACAAGGGTTAGTTGAGGGCTTTCAGCGTATAGGGTTTAGGGTTTATAGGGTTCGCTGGCTCAGGGGCTTCCAAGAGGCTTAGTCTTGGGCTATAAGCCTGAAGGGCCTTGCCGTCAGTTTTCCTTAGTCGGTGAGTAGATAATCAAAAACCTTTTGGTGTAGATAATGTCCTACCAGAACTCAACCCCCTCGTTCTTAGCAGGGAATGAGGGAGGTAGGGCCCTATGCATACCCTTTAAGGGATTACACAGGGCACTCAGTCCCTCATTCCCTACTACGAACCAGCCAGTAATTCATAGGTTTATCCTGGGTGAGTAACTGAGTTTCTTGTGGGCGCTACTGCAGACCTGTTCAGTGCTTTGCGGAAATTCCGGGTCGCTATTGACCTACAGGTTTAATAGAAATTACTCTTAATTTTGTAGTATCCCATAACTGGCTGGTTCTTAGTAGGGAATGAGGGAATGAGGGCCCTGTGTAATCCCTTAAAGGGTATGTATAGGGCCCGAGACCCCTCATTCCCCCACAAAGAACCAGGGGGATATGCCTAAATAATCCTAAACCCTCAACCCTAAACCCTATATATAAGCCCTAAACCCTAAACCTTCAACCCTAAACCCATAGGTAAACAGAGCTCCTGGTTGGGGTTTCGTGGCTACATGGTGAGCCTTCACCGGGAGCCTTCTGGGCGTGAGCCAGAAAGATGAAGGGGCTTAGGGTTTAGGGTTTAGGGTTTGGGGTTTAGGGTTTAGGGTTTAGGGTTTAGGGTTTAGGGTTTAGGGTTTAGGGTTTAGGGGAGACCACACCTGGGGTGGATGAGCGATGCATACTTGCCTAAACCCTGAACCCTAAACAATAGGGGTCTATGGCTTATGGGTTTAGGGTTTAGGGTTCAAGGTTTAGGGTTCAGGGGTCGAGGGATTTAGGGGTTCACATGTTGAAGGTTGTAGCGGTGCAGGGTTTTGGGGGTTTGGGGGTTTAGGGGTTTAACACATTCACATTGACTTGTTTGCCCTGTCTGCCCAAGCCACCGGGGCCTGGCAGCGAATGGTGACAGCTGCTTGGAAACAAGCCCACCCCCAGCCACCATCCGGATGGCCGAGGGGATCACCAAAAGTTATTGCAGCTTACTGCTGCCAAAGAGGATCTCATGGAGTGGGTGAAAGAGATCACGCAAATCCAATAGTCTTGGCCCCAATGCCACGTGCAGTGTTTCTGCTGCAATTGTCGGGGTGTATTAAAGGCTATGCTTGATTGGGGGAAATGTCTCGGGCTCATGACGAGGTTTGTGGCTCGAGAGGTTTAGGGTTTTAGTGGTTTAGGGGGGTTAAGGGTTTAAAGGTTGAGGGAATTAGGGCTTGAGGGGTTTAGGCTTTAGGGCTAGGTTGTCAGGATTGCATGCCAGTTCTCGTAGCTAGGCTCTTCAGTAGAATTTCAGTAGTTCACTTGCTTTATGCTACGTATGTCACGCTGTAGGCTTCGGTCATTCCCTTTTACTTCATCAGTGGCCAACAAAGTATATACGCTTTCCCGGAGGCGACCGACCACCTATAGTACTCCAGCTACACGGGGCGGTTTTCTGGGGTAACGGTTTAGGGTTGAGGACGTAGGCGACCTCCCAACCTTGCAATCTTGCTGCTCTACATACAGCCCTAAGCCCTAAGCCCGAAACCTAAAGCCTAAACTTGATATTTTGCTGATTTGCGGTGTGTAGGTCCAGCATGAGTTGTCTAAGTCCCGAACCTAAACTTGTTAAAGGATGCCTTGTATATTGCGGCTTGGAGGGGTTTAAACCCTAAACCCTAAGCTCCCTAAACCCTATACCCTAAACCCCAAACTCCCTAAACCCTAAACCCTACACCCTCCAGTCCGCCCTGAAGCCAGGAATTTCATTTGCCATGGAGGGGGAGGCGAAGGATGTGGAGGAGCCAGATTCTCCATCTTCTTCAGAGCTCTTATTGAACCCTACAAACCCGAAACCTGGCCAATAAACGAGCTCTATAAACTTGTGGTTTTGTCTTATTTGGTAGGAGCATAATCTTCGTTTGCTGTTGCATTGTTTGTTTAAAATCTTCCTTGAGCCCTCAACCTCCCTGCTCTGTAGGGTCTGGTTTTGGGGTTTTGGGTTTCTGGGTTTCGGGTTTAGGGTTTAGGGTTTAGGGTTTAGGGGGCTCTGACCACTAAAGCTGGTGGCCGGCGCCATGTCCCCCCCGCAGCCCTTGAAGCGGAGCTCAGGCGCCCTAAACCCCTACCTGGGACCCTCTTTGCCTCTTCGGTTCTGATTATTGGTTATACCTGGGTTTAGGGTTTAGGGTTCAATGTTTAGGATTTAGGGCTTGGTCCTAGGTTGAAACCCTGAACATTTAGAATCTAGGCCTCAGGGTTGGGGATGTTCTGAGAACGCTTCACCAGTGTCTCCTGAAGAACAAATTGAAGCCACCTTCAGTTGGAGGCACCTAGAAGATTTCCCATACGATCGGTTGAAGGTTTAGGGTTCTTGTTCTATGGCAATGGGCTACCCCGTCCTCAGGCCGCGAAAGCCTTCTATGCAGTCCCGTTTCCCTGAAGTCCCATCCCTAAACCCTAAACCCTAAACCCTAATCCCTTTGCGCACCCGAGAGGCGTCCGCACGCGCTCGCGAGGCTAGCCGCTCGCCGGATGTCGTAGCTTGGGATTCTGGCAGCGGGTTTACAGGGTCAACCTGGAACATATTTACCTAGTAGTAGAGTAGGTGACCTTTAACCTTTTTGGGGTAGTATAATCCCCTTATCATCCCAAAGGTTAACCTTGAATTCCACCAGGTTACTGGACAACTAAGTGTACCTAGTAACTACCCAAACAGTAGGTGGTTTTTGGGACATTTTTTATTTTCCTTCTGTGGGTTTATAAGGGACCCTGTATATAAATCTTTTCAGAGGGTTTAAAGGCCAACCCAGTTATTTAGGGAACCCATGAAACTGTAGGTAAAGAGGGTCCCAGGTAGGGCTTGTCATTTTCGGCTTCGGCAAATTTCGGGTGCAGGTTTTTAGCTTAAGCTTTGGGGTATAGGGTTTAGGGGTTGTGAAACTTTGCATTGCTCTTCATGCATGAGGTATATAATTTCCTTATCCCTAACGGTCCATACACCTAAACAGGGATTACTTGGGCCTTAATGTACTTCTTATATCGGGACTTTGGGGCCCAAGTACATAATACGGTACATGGACCCTAAACCCTAAACCCTAAAACCTAAACCCTAGACCCTAAACCCCAAACCCTAAACCCAGGGTTATGGGTTTAAACAGAAACCTAGGCCTGCCCTGAACTGAAAATTCCCAAGCCGCGGACTTTGCCTTGATCGTGTCTACCCCAAGATTTGTTCAGAGCTTGGCCTTGATGGCACCCTCTCTACCTAGATTTTTTATGGGTTATACGAATTATGGGTTTAGGGTTTAGGGTTTAGGGTTTAGGGTTTAGGGCTTAGGGTTTAGGGTCTAGGGTAACTTCTAAACTGTAGGTGAATAGAGTCCCAGGTTTATAGGCTTTAGAACTTTGGCGCGCGCTCGTAACCCTAAAAGCCCTGGGCCTGGAGCCCGCGAGATCCTGGAACTAACAAGCCAAACCGCCCCACTGCCCCGGTGACGAAGGTCGGGTTTAGGGTTCAGGGTTCGGGGTTAAGCGTTTAGGGTGCCCAGACGCCGAGAACTGCATGTTGCATGGAGTGAGATGTCCGGACTTCGAGTTCATGCAGCGATACCTTGCTTACAGTTCTACTTGCAGTCTCTCAGCCGGAACCCTAAGCCCCAAGAGTGGAAGGGGTGCCTGACTCAACTTGCAGATCTCATCGCCAAGGCCAAGCCAAGCCAGAGCAAGGGCAGGCTGGGCGAGGGCTTAAGGTTTTAGGCTTAAGGGTTAAGGGTTTGCCAGGAATTTGATATTTAGGCTCAACAAGCCTCAAAGGGGGCTAAAGACCTTGATTGACCTGGTTTACGATATGGCATAGAGGGTCTAGGATTTGAGGCTTCGCGTCCAGAGACACTGCTGGCCAAGCCGGCGATAAGCCTCAGGAAGCGTATCAAAGACGCGCTCTGATAGCATCCAAGTCCAAAATCGCGAGCCCGACATCCCGAAGATAACGCAAACCCTGCCACACCCACCCCAAACCCTGCACTCTACACCCTATAGAGCCTAAACCCTCAACCCCTACAACTCCCAGGGCCCGAAACCCTGAACTTTTGAGGGCCTCAGGGCCCTAAACCCTAAACCCTAAACCCTAAACCCTAAACCCTAAACCCTCTGGCGCCTAGCGCGCAGATCTACACCTCTGTGCTGCACTTGCCGCGACGGCCTTGGCGTGCTCAGGGTAGCGCTCTTGAGGGGTCTCGGTAGCCTTTTTTTTTGTTCGAGGTTCCCATAATATTATAAAGTGACCAGCCCCAAGAAAGGGTGCCCGTTTTGTGAGATGGTTGCGGGGCTACCAAGGGGTGGATTACTTCGGCGTTGAGTTAGGTTTGGCAGGTTTCGGGTTTAGGGTAGGGTTCCAGGCAGGTCTGTTTAAGGTGCAGTGCCCTTGAACCCTGAAAAGCCTGGACCCTGAAACCCTGAACCTCCTACAAGCCCTTTCAGCCCTACCAAAACCCTACGTCCCAAACTCCCGCAACCCTAAGCCCACAATCCCCTAAATCCTTCAAGCCTAGGCTCAGCCAGTGAGTTTAGGTTTTGGGGCTCGCGGAGGTTCAGCGCTCTGGATCCATGAGCGGCGGCTGCTGGATAACGAAGGTCGCAGGCATGTTTCGCAGGTGGCTTCCGAATTTTCGGCTTTGCCACGGGAGGAGATGATCAAGGATGTAGCGATCTCGCAGGCAGTTCGCCAGGCCCCTTCTGAGCGGATTTCGCTGCCGAAAAGACGGGAGACCCTGGAGCAGGGAGGGTTTCTTCTGCAGGAAGACATCCAGCTCCTGGCCTACCCCCCAGCTTGGGACGATTTTGACGATTTGCTCAGCCTGGTTCCTTCTATATACAAGGAGGTCAGGTATGAATCCTTTGGATGTGAAGAGGCTGTAAAGGTTCAGGGCTGTGCAGGTTGGGTTTTAGTATGTAAAGTTGAGGGCTTAAGGCCTTAAGGCCCTAAACCCTAAGCCCTAAGCCCTGAGCCCTGAGCCCTAAGCCCTAAACCCTAAGCCCTAAACCCTAACCTCCTAAACCCTGAACTGAACCCCCTAAACCCTAATCCCTAAACCCTAGCCCTAAACCCTAGCCCTAAACCCTAAACCCCTTCAAGGGATTTTTGGGGCGACCTCAGGCCCTGCAGATCCAAGAACGGGCTGCCGAACTACCAAAACCTCACTCCTTGCGCAGCTCGGCTCGGGAGATGGGTTTAGGGTTTAGGGTTTAGGGTTTAGGGTTTAGGGTTTAGGGTTTAGGGTTTAGGGTTTAGGGTTTAGGGTTTAGGGTTTAGGGTTTAGGGTTTGGGAAGATGTTGAGCTTCATAGGGTTTTTTAGGTTGTTTTAGGATTTAGGGCTTGGGGTTTAGGGCTTAGGGTGTGAGGTGTAGGGTTCAGGGTGTAGGGTTTGGGATTGCGGTGTAGGGTTTGGGGTTTTGGGTTTAGGGTTTAGGGTTTAGGGTTTAAGCTTCAGGGCTTAGGGTTTAGGGTTTAGGGTTTAGGGTTTAGAGTCATGGGTTCATCGCTTGGGGTGTAAAAGGGGTTTTGCAGCTTCAGGGTATTTGGGCCCCTGCAGGCTTACGATATTGGGGATTCAAGCTTCAAGGCTTTTGTAGCTTTCAGTGTTTCGGGGCTGAACGTAGATTCAGGGTGGGGTTTAGGTTTAGGGTTTGTCCGGGCGCAAAAGCCATCGCTGTATTAATGGAGTAGAGTCATGAGTTGAGAGGTTTAGGATTAAGGCTGTTGTAGGGTTGAGGACTTAGGTGTGTAGGGGCTGAGCCCTGTTGTAGGTTAGGGGCTTCAGTGTTTACAGGGTATGTCAAGGGACTAAGGAGGGACCCTTGTTAGGGACCTTGGGGGTCATTTAGGGGGCTGCTTAGGTATATAGGGACTGTAGAGGGTGTATCTAGGGGTTATATAGGGAATAAGATGAAACGCCCCTTCCAGGGGCTCCTCCTTATACCCCTTAGTATGGGAAGTGTAGGTTTCGGGGCTTCCGGTTTGGGGTTCGGCTACACAGCCCAATGTACCGTTGATACGGGGCTATATAGGACTCATAGGACTGCGACCGACTCGAAGCCCGTAACCCTGAACCCTAAACCCTAAACCCGAAACCCTGAAACCTCTTTGGGCGTCCCTTCAAGGGGCTTTTATTCTACATGGGGTATAAAAAGTGTACCCCTATTTTGGGAAATACCCCTGTTGGCACAGTGAGCCACAAACTGGCTGAGAGTCTGAGATCTCTGCATCCCGAACCCTTGTACCCCTAAACCCCCAAACTCCGTAAGCCCAGAACAGCCGCAAGTGCTCTGCCTCCAGTGCCTGACTTCCCCTCCCCCTCATCCCCTGATCTGCGGTTGATTTAGGGCTTAGGTTTAGGATTCCCGGTGTAGAGTGTAGGGTTTACCCAAAAGGTTCAATGTAGTTCCTTTTTGGGTTAGTTATAGGGGATTCTAGTCTACTACCCCAAAAAGGCACTACATAGGAGCCTTTGGGTAGGATTCAAGGTTTAGGGCTCAGGGGTTCAGGATGCACTGTTAAGGGCTCAGGGTTTAGGCTTCAGGCTGTGCCCTCCTCCTCCTCCCCCCCCAAAATAAATTAAACTACAACACCCCCGACCTTTGTCATAGTTGGGAAACATTTTACATTTTTAAGGGTACTTAAACCCAACAAGGAATACAAATTTAAGTTTTAAGTATTATCCCAACAATGAACAGCGACCCCCTAAGCTATGACTTATTCAGCTCAGGACGCTCTGTATGGTGGTGTTTTGAAGCACAAGTGGAATACTAAATAACTCTCCTCATCCCCCCCCCCCCCGTGCTTGAGATTTCATAACCCACCCTTGATATCTCCTCAACCCCAAGGCCCGAAGCCCTAAACCGCTGAGCCTGCACTCAGGTGAAGTCCTTCTTTTTTGCGCACACGTGCCCTCCAAACTCTAGACCCAAGCTGTAAACTCAAAACCTTGAACTCTAAACTCTGAACCCTAACCTCTAGAAACTCTACACCCCAAACAGGGGCCCTAAACCCTAATGCCTAAAACCTAAACCCTAAACCCTCGAAAGGGGGGTGGGGGGTTAGAGAGGAACCCTTAATTCATCCCTCAATCGGAAGGATCCCAGACCTATGGGGCTAAAGGGGGAACCCCTTAGTTGTACGAGACTCCCAAGGGTCAAGTGGGGTTTACATTTTAAGGGGTTCAGGCGCTTTGGGGCTTTAGGGGTTGAAGGGGCTCTAGGGGTTTAAGGGTTTAAGTTGGGAGGCTCCCCCTTACACTAACACTTAACAGGGATTATAGTACCCCCCCCCCAAACCCTAAACCCTAAACCCTATTAAGGACTGTTAGGACAAGGGGCAGCATCCCAAGGTAAGAAGCCTTTGTATGAACCCTGAGTTCCAAACCCCAATTAAGCCTAAAGTAGGGTTTAGGGTTTAGGGTTTAGGGTTTAGGGTTTAGGGTTTAGGGTTTAGGGTTTAGGGTTTAGGGTTCCCAAATCCTAGCCCCTGAGGCTTTAAGGACCGTTCTTCTGGGTCGTTTTGGGCCCATATGCCCCACCTTACATAAGGTTCGGGGTATCTTGTAACTCTTCTTAAATTACATGCTAGACCCAGAACCCCAACTTGCGAATGCATGGTGCCATCAACCCAAAACCCTATAGCCTGAAACCAAAAAAAGCAAAAACACCCAAACCTACCAAACCAAAAACTCGAGATCGTTCTTTGGAAAGGCCGGAGCAGTTAACCCTGCTGCAGGTACCTCGTTTACGTGTACACCTTCTACATGTTCGCTCGGGCCGCAGCTCCTTCTCTTACCGTTACATGTAGGGGATTCGTAGTTATATGTAAGGTTATAAGGGCCCTAAATTGGGTGGTGGGTCCTACAACCGGGTGTAGGGCCCTTTTGACTCCACTGAGAACAGGGGAGTATAGTGTGATCTTGGATTGGCGCGTGTAGCCCAACTGAGGGCGGCAGCCCCCAAAAACAGGATTCTCACGCGTGTAGGGGGTAGGGTTTCGGAATAGCCATGCTTATGCCCGGGTTTTTCGGGGCAAAGGTCCAAACCCGACATCCTCAACCCTAGATGCGAAAGCCCTGGAGCCCCACTTCCCCAAATCCACCAAGACCCCACTCCCCCCCCCCCCATCCAACCCAAACCTTAAACCCTAAACCTAAAATCTAAAACCTAAGCCCTAGACCTTCAAACCTGAATCCTAGAACCCGCAAGCATATAAAGACCCTCAACTGACTTCTACAAACCCTACCCTAACCCCTAAGCCCTAAACCCTAAACCTGAGCCCTCAGGTCTTTGCCTTCTACAAAGGCTACGCGCCCCTCCCTCAGCCTTCCTGGGCCTTGGCCAATCTCCGGCGTTAAGTTCAGGGGCTTCGACCTTGAGTTTAGGGTTAGGGTTTAGGGTTTAGGGTTTAGGGTTTAGGGTTTAGGGTTTAGGGTTTAGGGTTTAGGGTTTAGGGGTCTCCGGCGGTCATGGAGTAAGGCTTCTAGGGTCTAGGTCTTTGGCTATGGGATGACCGAGCACAACGACGGACAAGGCAAGGGGGCCTGCACAGGGAGGGTTTTGGGGTATAGGATTTAGGGTTTAGGGTTTAGGATTTAGGGTTTAGGGTTTAGGGTTTAAACGGTTTTAGGGGGGGGCTTTAGGGGTTGGGGTTTGCGGGTTGGGAGGTTGAGAGGCTGGGTAATCGGGTGGCCTTAGGGTGGGCACGTTTTCATGCTTACCAACGCGCGACCTTGTCGAACTCACCCTAAACCCTAAACCCCAAGCCCTACATAACCCTAAACCTCAGACGTAAACCCTAAACCCTAAACCCTAAACCCTAAACCCTAAACCCTAAACCCTAAACCCTGGCCAGTTAGCCTGCGAGGCTCCAATACCCGAAAGGCCGAGCAGCCTGGGAGCTGGTGCCAATCTTGGTTTGGGGTTTCGGGTTCAGGGTTTATAGGGTTTAGGGGCTTTGAGGGCTTGGGTTTAGGGTTCATAGTTAACAGGGTTTAGGGTTTACAGGGTTTCGGGTTGAGGGTCATAGGGTTTAGGGTTTAGGGTTTAGGGTTTTGGGTTTAGGGTTTAGGGTTTAAGGTTTAGGGTTCAGGGTTCAGGGTTTAGGGTTTAGGGCTTGGGGTTCAGGTTTATAGGGTCTGGGTTTCGGGTTCAGGGTTTATAGGGTCTAGGGTTTAGGGCTTTGGGTTCAGGGTTTAGGGTTTAGGGCTTGGGGTTCAGGGTTTATAGGGTTTAGGGTTCAGGTTTAGGGCTTGCGGTTCAGGGTTAGGGCTTGGGGTTCAGGATATTGGGTTTGGGTTTAGGGTTCAGGGTTCAGGGTTGAGGGTTTACGGCTTGGGGGGTTAAAAGCAGAGTTGCGTCAGAGCATAGCATCCGCCCCACACGTGCCGCTGCAGGCTTAGAAGCCCTCAAGAACATGAGCTGCTCTTCCCAAGTCCAAGTGAAAACCTCACAAGACGCGAAAAAGACCACCGAAAGCCCGGAGCATGAAGCAGCTGTCTATGCGCATGGAGCTAATAAACTCTACACCTTAAACCCTAAACCAGCTGCCTTTGCGGATGGAGCTAAACCCTGCACCCTAAACCCTAAACCCTACACCCTAAACCCTAAACCCTAAACCTCCAACAGTCCGGCTCTCTCTCTCTCTCTCTCTCTCTCTCTCTCTCGCTCTCTCGCGCTCTCTCTGCTCTGTGTCTGTCCGTGGATGGAGCTCGTCGGTTTCGCGGCACCTTCCCGTCGAGGCTGGGTTCCTAGCGTTTAGGGTTTAGGGTTTATACGGGGTTTAGGGCATCAGAAACCCTGTCACCGTATACGTACCCCCCCTATACCTACGTAGGGTATGTCATGAAGGTGTTGCAAATTGCAGTCTGTGGCAGTTGCGGGTTTGGGGTTTATGGTTGCGGGTACCCTAAAGCCTAAAGCCTAAACCCTAAAGCCCTGCAGATTTGAATTCAAGTGTAGACCTGTCGCGGACCTCTGCTGTAGGGAACTGAAAGGACTGGCGTTAACCGCCCCTTAAGACCCTACAACCTTCCCCACAACCCGACAAACCGTTTAGGGTTTAGGGTTTAGGGTTTAGGGTTTAGGGTTTAGGGTTTAGGGTTTAGGGTTTAGGGTTTAGGGTTTATAGTATAGGGTTTAGGGTTTAGGACAGTTGGGTACCCCCAAGTCTCCAGACCGTAAAGTGAACAAGATGTTTTGGGATACTCTGTTGGGAGGTCGGTGGGTTCCCCGTCCTCAAAGGGCTTTCTGGTTTTTGGGAGGCAAGGGTTTGAGGCTCACAGTTTAGGGTTTCGGGTTTCAGGATTTAAGGTATCGGGCCATAGGGTTTACGGTTTAAGGTATCAGGGTTCGCGAAAAACGAGCGCAGGCGATGATCCAAGAAGTCCTGCTTGGCTTGGCACCTTCGTACGGAAGTTGAGCAGTCCCTGCGGTCCCCCCAAACGCCCCAGGGTCTAGGGTCCTAACGCCCTACTCTCTGTGCAGGCTTGTGTTGGGTCGAGGGTCTGAGTGGGTTTAGTGGCCATGCTTCGCTATTAGGGTTTAGGGTTTAGGGTTTAGGGTTTAGGGTTTAGGGTTTAGGGTTTAGGGTTCAGGGTTTAGGGTTTAGGGTTTAGGGTTTAGGGTGATTTATCCTTTAAACTTTAGCAAGCAGACGCGTGCAAGTGTCACTAGCCTTCAGGGCTTGGCCAGAATCTAGGCTTAGGGGAAGTTGCTTGATCCCTTAATATGGCCCCCTTGCCTTCATGAAAGGGCTCTGAAGTATGAACCCTTGAGCTTTGTAGGGTCTACATGGGGTATAGAAGTATTTCCCCCAATTTCGGGCCCGTATTAAGTGGCCCGAAGGCAAAAGATCGGGTCTAGGAGCGGGGTTTTAAGAAGTTTCAGGATTTGGGGTTTAGGGTTTAAGGCTTGGGGTTTTAAGTAGGGTTTACAGTTAAGAAGTGATGGGTTTAGAAATGTCTAGGGTTTAGGGTGGCTTGATAGAGGCCATGCGTTCGGTGTTCTTAGTTCGGGGTTTGGGCTGGCAACGACAGAAGTCGCGACGAACCAGAAGAAAGCTACCTCGTGAAAACCCTAAACCCTCAACCCTAAACCCTAAACCCTAAACCTTAAGCCAGAATCAAACCCTAAACCCTAAGGTCCCTTATACGGGTCCCCCTCCTTCGTCCCCTGATACCTGGAGGACGAACATGGCACCTCAGTCGACCTCCGCCATGATTTTCCCTGCACGGCCTGTAATTCCCCGATCCATCTTAGAGTTTAGGGTTTTGGGTTTAGGGTTTAGGGTTATTCTTGCACCATTGGCCGTTCTACGACAAGCCAACTACACATCATACCTCAAGACCGGCTTTCGTTGAAAACCCTAAGCCCCCAAACCTACCCCCCCCCCCCTCCCTCCCCGGATCTTAGTAGGGAATGAGGGCCCTATATAAACCCCTGTAAGGAATTATATAATATATATATATATATAGGTTCCCTCATTCCCTAGTAAGAACCAGCCAGTAAACCCTAAACCCTAAACCGTAAGCCCTAAACCCTAAACCCTATAAGCCCTCTAAACCCTAAACCCCCCTTAAAGATCCCTTGACTGATCTTTGGTTGCCCAGGCCGGGTACGCCGGAGGACTCGTCCGGGAGACGGAGACCGGCTTCGTGATCGGTAGCGAGGTCCCTGCGGCTGCTGATGTCGGAAGTTTAGGGTTTATAGGGTTTAGGTTTTAGGGCTTAGGGTTTAGGGTTTAGCGTTTAGGGTTTAGGGTTTAATTAGGGTTGAAAGGGTTTACAGGGTTTAACGGGTCCTAGACTTGAGCAAGCCCTAAACGAACACAAGCCCGAATTGATCCCGAAATAAAAGAACACAAGCCCGAATTGATCCCCAAATGCTACTATCAACACCCCAATCCCCCCAAGCCGAAACACCCAATCCCGAAACAGGGATTACCTCAGCCCTGAACCCTAAACCCTAAACCCTAAAACCCTAAAACCCTAAAACCCTAAACCCTAAACCCTAAACCCTAAACCCTAAACCCTAAACCCTAAACCCTAAACCCTAAACCCTAACCCTAAACCCTAAACCCTAAAACCCTAAACCCTAAGCCCTAAACCCTCAAACCCTCAAACCCCAAACCCCTCAATGCGCTGTCAGGATCACCTGACGCAGTCAGAGAGCTCCTCGGATCGGCCACGGGTTTAGGGTTTAGGGTTTAGGGCTTAGGGTTGCAGGGTTTTTTCGGTTTTAGGGTTTAGGGTGTGGGGGTTTAGGGTTCCTATCCCTCAAAGCGTATCGGGGCCGAAGCACAGGAAGGCCCAAGGCCGAGAAAGGGCAGGGACGCGGGGCGGCTGGTCCCGAAACTCTAAACCCTAAACCCTTAACCCGAGGAGTTTTGTTCTGCGAACCTAAGCCCTACACCCTCCCCAAAACTTCAAGTTCTCAACCCTCACAAAATCCTGAAGCCCTTAGCTTTTCTTCGTCCCCAAGCCCTAAAACCAACCTCCCCCAACACGCGACGCCCAAAACCTCCCTAAATCCTAAATCCGAAGCCTTGGGCTCCAAAACCACAAAAAAAACCTAGAAAAACCTCTCCCAACACCCCAAACTCGAAGACGAAGTCCCTGCACCCAGACGCCTGTCTAGGAGCCCAAAAACTCGGTAAGGCCCGGAGCCTCCCTCAAACCCAGAACTCACGCAACCCCAAAGCTCCCTAAAATCCTAAACACGCCCCAAAACCCTAAACCTAGACCCCAAACCCCAAACCCTAAACCCCAAACCCTAAACCCTAAACCCTAAACCCCAAACCCTGAACCCTAAACCCTACACCCTGAAAACAAAAGTGGCCATCTCAGGGCAGCTTCTGGAGCGTGCGCTCGAGGTGCCTCGTTATTTCCCGATTTATTTAGTTTTATTATTATTCCTATTATTATCATTATTATTATGATGTTTTTTTTTTTTTTTTTGGGGGGGGGGGTTAGGGTTGAGGGTTTAGAGTTTAGGGTTTAAGTTTTCTGTTTAGGGTTTAAGGTTTTGGGGGGGGGGGCTTTTGTTAGCAACCGATTGTCCATTACTACGACGATTCTAGGATTACGCACTGTTGGCTTGCTTACTTTGGTTGTGCTTTGATTCTGTCTGTTGTTTGCCCGTGGGGGGGGGGGGTGTTGAGGGGAAGTGGGTGGCAGGGTTTGGGAGTTAGGGCATTGAGGCGCTAGTAGGTTTAGGGTGGAGGCCAGACAGGATTGGGCTCTTTGTCTTCTTCTACGAATGAAGCCTCCCCCCCCCCCCCCCCCCAATTTATAGCCGAGTTTTTAGGGCTTTGAAGGGGGCAGGTAAAAGTTAACTCAGGTTGTAAGGTCCTGAATGCTTAAGTATCGTGTGGTATGGGGCTGAAGTTGAAGGTCGTTGTAGGTTTAAACCTGACCTGAGGAGTTGCACGGCCCTGAAACCCTAAACCTGGGACGTTCCCCCTTATACTAGCAGCTCCTTCATAGGGATTATAATAGTGGGTACTCTAATCCCTAATAAGGACTGTTAGTATAAGGGGGAACACCCCCACCCTAAACCCTAAACTCTTGCCTTCGGCCAACAGCATGCAGTGTAGGCTGTTCCGTTTCGAAAGATGAGGGTCGGTCCTGCTGTGTGCAAGCTCCCCCGCAAGATGCTTAGACTACTTGATGTTCTGTCTTCCCGAGGTACGGTCCTTACCCCTTGGGTTATATCCCCCCTTTGAACCCCTCCTCCCTTAAGAACCCTAAACCCTAAACCCATAACCCTAATTCCTAACTCCTAAACCCTAAACCCTAAACCCTAACACACAAGCTCCATCCCACGGCTCTGTGAGGCGGGCTTTCTCTGCAAGAAGCTCAGCGACTTTGCGTCCTCCGTCCGCAGCCGGCACTTCGCAGGAGTCGGGGTGGGGGGGAGTGGGGGGTTTAGGGTTTAGGTTTAGGGTTTAGGGGTCAGGGTTTCGAGTTTAGGGTAGGGGGATCTAGGGTTGGGGGTTCCAGTGCTTTAGGCGTGGAGAGGATGTCTGGTAGATGATTTTGCTGTTCGCTGCAGGAGGTGATTCGGAGTGTGTTTAAGGCTAAACACGAAACCCTAAGCCCGGAGCCCCAATTCAACCCACCCTAAACCCTAAGCCCTGAACCCTAAAACCCTAAACCCTAAGCCCGGACAGGCCTGGCTGCTGCTCCCGGCGACGAAAAAGCCGTGGCTGCCAAGAAGCCGGGCCACTACATGCCACTCGTTCGGACTTCGGGTTTAGGGTTTAGGGTTTAGGGTTTAGGGTTTAGGGTTTAGGGTTTAGTTTTAGAGTACCTAGAAAATCTACGCGCGGGCTTCATTATATTCTTGGCTTCATAAGCATGAAACATTCCTGGCTGATGGAGACTTGTAATTAGGCCTGCAAGTCCTACGCGAAGGAGGACTTAGAAGGCTGGGGTCTTGAATTCCTGCCCTTCCCTATATAGGTGCTATTATTCCACCCTAAACCCTACGTGGCTTAGGGTTTAGGATCAAACACGCCTCAATGAAACACTTCGTGCCAATCCGCCATTCACGCGAACAACCCCTGCCATATTTCCCCAACGCTAGATCTCGTCGGGCCACCTAAACTAAACCTTTGGCCTCTCAAGGTACGGCCTCGTTCTCAGCATCGAGCGCGCGCTTGATGACTACCGCAGCAAGGTGTGGAGATGTCAACTCAGACACAGGGAGAGCGAGACAGAGACAGACAGAGAGAGAGAGAGAGAGAAATGAGAGGAAACACAGGCTAGGAGCCAACTGCCAATGTTATGGATTCCTTACGTAAACTGCCCACTCTAGAGAAGGCTCCTGCACTAGATGGTTGACCTTTTCTGGAGTCGCATCGTAGCAAGTTCCTTACAGTTCGGGGGTTGAGCTACATGTTTGTCGATTTGGTTTCCTTTCCATACTTTCTAATATTCGACCCCAATCCACCCTCCCCCCTACTCGCCGCATGCCTTCCCTCCAAACGAACCTCAAACCCCAAGAGCCTAACCTGGGACTCTAGTTACCTACAGTTTAGAAGTAACTACTGTACCCTTAGTCAGTAGATTTAATCCATAAAACTAGAGGACCTACAGCTTAGTAGTAACTACCCTTAACCCGTAGGTTTCATCCAGAAAACTAGAGGTAAATAGAGGGTCCCAGGAATGCACCGAACCCCAAACTTGGGATGTTCCCCGTATACTAACGGTCCTTAATAGGGATTATTACTACCCCCCTATATTGGAATCCCTAGTAAGGACTGCTAGTAGAAGGCAGAACATCCCAACCCCAAACCCTAAACCCTAAACCCTAAACCCTAAACCCTAAACCCTAAACCCTAAACCCTAAACCCTAAACCCTAGTGTAAGGGGGAACATCCCAACCCCAGACTCCTTGTTGCGGGCGGCTCGAGGTGCTCGACCTGGAAGCACACATACGGCTGGAGCCGTCCCTGCCGCCTCCTGGGAAGCACCAGCTTGGTCTAGTGTTTCTACTTGGATGGCCCCTGGACTCATGACAAACTTATATCTACTTATATAAAAGGGGCTATGGTATACGCCCGCATAATTTCCAGGGATTGTAGTCTTGAGGTGGGGTGGAGGCGGGGAGGGAAGTTAGAATGTTGAGGCTGAATGTATTTTAAGTTGAGTGACCTGTTTATATTATTGTGGTTTGCTTGCATAGCCCCGCCTCGTCGTGAAGGGTAGTTACTACTAAACTGTAGGTATATAGAGTCCCAGGTCGAAAGTAAATCTGGACGCTGCGCACTTCTTCGTTCTCTCGCCACGTGAGGCTGGCATACATCACTCAGTCTGTGGATGGTGACTGCCGAGTTCTCCGCATGCTGCATCGCGTGGTGGCTTGGCCAGGTAGCGAATACCTTTGAGCTGAGAAAAGTCTACCCCCCGGCAAACTTAACTCATCTCAGTTTCTTAGAGCCCTTATTACAGGTTTCCAATGTTTGTGCCCGTGGTTAATAGAAACAATAGTAAAACCCACAAGTAGAGGGCGGGTGGGGAATATGTGGGGTTCGGAATCATTACGAATATTATTCCCTTATGGTCCCTCCATCAGTATACTATCAGAACCCCTCCAAAACCCTACTCTAGTTATGAAGGCCCCTATATTGCCTCAACTCAGGGACATACACCCCCCCTTAACCCGAATCCCTAAACCCTCCCAAAACCCACCCTAAACCCTCCCTAAACCCTCCCTAAACCCTAAACTAGTGGGGGGGAGGGGGGGGTACTTCACTCCGGTCCCAAAACCCTAAGCCCTAAGCCCTAAACCCTAAACCCTAAACCCTAAACCCTAAACCCTAAACCCTAAACCCTGACTTTAAAGTCTACAAGTCGAGGTCACGCAGGTGGCCGCCAGGCCATTCCATGGCGGAGAAGCTCGGACGTCTTTTGGGTAAACCCCAGCTCAAAAACCCTCCGCCCTTGCATGCGTGGGGGTTTAGGGTTTAGGGGTTAGGGTTTAGGGTTTAGGGTTTAGCATTTAGGGTTTAGGGTTTAGGGTTTAGGGTTCAGGGAGGCCCTGGGGAGCCGACCCTGCATCTAGGAAGTTGTTCAGTGCGATATGTCCAGGCGCAACGCCTAACAAGCCCTCAGGGCCTCCATAAGAGCCCTAAAGACCTAAGCGCAAAAAATGCCCAAAGTAAGGCCCTGAGAGCTTTAAATATTAAAAGCCGTAAACCCTAAGAGCCCTAAGCGCCTCAAGGGCCCTAAAAGCCCTGGCCTTAAGAGACCCGAAGAGCCTTAAGAGGGCCTTAAGAGCCCTAAACGAGCCCTAAGAGAGCCCTAAAAGAGCCCCTTGAGAGCCCTAAGAGCACCCTAAACCCTAAACCCTAAACCCTAAACCCTAAACCCTGAACCCTAAACCCTAAACCCTGAACCCTGAACCCTGAACCCTGAACCCTGAACCCTAAACCCTAACCGTAAACCCTAAACCTAAACCCTAAACCTAAGAGCCCCTACGAGCCCGAGGCACTGCTTGACGTCCTTTGGAAGGCAGCCTCGCATCACATGGGCGCCTCGGGGGGCGTCTGAGGGGGCCTTTCGGGGCTGACGCAGTAGGGTTTTTGGGGGTTTGGGGGTTTGGGGGTTTAGGGTTTAGGGTTTAGGGTTTAGGATTCAGGGTTTGGGGTTTAGGGTTTAGGGTTTAGTAGAGCTCTGGCATTTTTTCATATGGTCTGTTTCGGGAGTAGGGGGTGGGGAAGGTGGAGTTGAGCTTGGGTGTGGTTTTGCCAGAGGTTTGATTTGGTGAGTTCTCTAAGTTCGGGTCTCATTTTGGGTACCCTAAATAAGAGGGGCCGCCTTAAAAATAAGGACCCGAAAAGGGACCATGATTTAGAGAACTACCCAAGACGCCCTAAACCCTAAACCCTAAACCCTAAACCCTAAACCCTAAACCCTAAACCCTAAACCCTAAACCCTAAACCCTAAACCCTAAACCCTTCCTCAGGGTGCAGGCTCTCAACTGTAAGCCATGCTTTGGGTCTGGAATTCCAGGGCCCGGAGGCTTCATGTTTCGCGCAAAACGCGCTAAGCCCGAAGCCCTAAACCCGAAACCCGAAACCCGAAACCCTAAACCTGAACCCTAAACCCTCGCGAGGGCTTATAGTCGAGAGTTCAAGGTTTTGGGAAGGCTCAGGTACTTTTTTTTCTGATCTTGGCGAATTATTTGTCTGAGTCTCGATGCAGTGTGCAATTATTCCCTTAACCCCGAAACCCTAAACCCTAACCCTGAACCCCACCACTTGTCAAGCAGACATGGACCAGTTGAGGGTGCAGGGTCCAGGGCCACAGGAGCCAACGCACAAACCAAAATGGAGAAAAGACATGTGAGGGTTGATCTAAAGGTCCTTCTTGAAAATTATTCAGGTTTCCATTGGTTTATAAGGGGAAAAAACAAGGTTGTTTTGGGAGCAGGTAACTTGATACTACCCTAAACCCTAAACCCTAAACCCTAAACCCTAAACCCTAAACCCTAAACCTTAAACCCTAAACCCTAAACCGTGTCAAGGTGCCGGAGACCTCTACCGGTGCCTCTGGTCCGCGGTCTGCAGCGTCGGCAACGTGCTTGCGAACCAGCCACTCGGTACAGAGGGTTAGGGTTTAGGGTTTAGGGTGGTCCGTAAGCCCTTTACTCTTAACCCTCAACCCTACAACCTGAAGCCCTAAACCCAGATCTCCAAAACTCTAGACCCTAAACATGGGACCCATACTTATAGGGGTCGTAAAAATTACCAATGGTATCCCCTTGTGCTCCCTTTATACTTATACTATAAAAAACTTACTGCAATTATAAAGGCCCCTATATTACTTGTTCGGGTTTCGGCTTCAGGGTTTAGGGTTCGGTGCAGGGTTAGAGGTTTACGGTTGGGATTCAGGGTTTGGGGTTTGTTTTAGTGTTTTGGGGTAGAACAGCCCTAATACCCAAACCCTAAACCCTAAACCTAAACGGTAGTTGTAGGATTGACTCGCCCATCCGTGTAACCTGGCACCTGGTGTTTCAGGCTGGTCGCATGGATGGTCTACGGTCGAATCGCTGATCCGGACGGCGAGTTCTTCGTGCGGCGCGTGGGGGAAAGGCGTGCGCAGGGTTTAGGGTTCAGGTTTTTGGGTACACCCAGAGGGTCCTCTTGTAGTAATTTTGTGGTACTTTAGGTGCCGAAAAGCCACACTATAGATGTGCTTTTTGTTTCCCAGTTGCATACTGAAAACACAAAATAGACACTCTGGGTTTGTTTAGGGTTTCTGATTTGGTACTGGACCCGAGCTCGACTTGCTTTGTTGGCTTAGTGTGTGAGTGTTTAGGGTCTTCGCGAGAGGTTTCCACTGGCTTCTGCAAGACCCTAGGATGACATTCTCTAAGGCATGGCTTTCTTTCTGGAGCCTTAGAGGTCCCACAACTTCTACCTGTTCTGCTGGGTTGGCTGGTGTCTTTTCTGTAATGTTTTTTTCTCCTGTTCTGGGGCCAGAGTTTGTTAGGTAATGGTGCGATGTATCGCATGACGCTACCCTGGTCGAGTTTCAGTGTGTTGCAGGTTGCTTAGAAGGTTAACCCCAGAACCCAAACACCCAAACCCGAAAGAAACTTGACGAAGCAGGAAAAAGGGACTCAGTCTACTGGTCTAGTATTCGGTGGGTTGGGTTTCTTGTCGGTAGAGATGTGAAAGTTGCATTCGAAACCCACACCCTAAATTGCCCTGAGCCCAGAACCTCATAAATTTTCTCGCCACAACCAACACAAGCCAAAAACTGTCTCTATCTTCTGCTTGAACCCCCAAAAGTGGCCCCCATCGTGGCTCATAGCCCCTCATAAGAGAGCATATATTCTATAGGCTCTAAATAAACGCCTACACTCCTAAGCCCTAAAGAAACCCTGAACCCGAGAGCCCAAGAACTCCAAATCCTAAAACCCTCAGCCCTAAAACCCTAAACCCTAAACCCTAGTTTGGGGCCTGGGTAAACCTTCAAATTGCGGAGAGCCAGGCGCCCATGGCAACCCGGTGCAGCCCTGCCTCCTGGTTAGCAAGGTTAAGCTTTTCAGGTTTAGTGTTTAAGCAAAGCTTACGATGTGGAGGGCGTTATGGGGTCTAAGGCTCAGGGTTCATTTAGGATTTAAAGATAAACCCAAAACCCCCTAAACCCCCTAAACCCTAAAAACTAAGGCTTAGGTTCAACTTTCGGGCTCGTTTTAAATCGGCTTAAAGACTCCAAGAGCTGTTTTTCAGCTGGGGTTTTATGCTTGGGTCTAGGGTCTCCTAGGATTCTAAGGGCTTACGTAGGGATGTTCCCCCTTTATATTAACAGGGCTTACAATTAGGGGGTACTACTATCCCTATTAAGGACTGCTAGTATAAGGGGGAACATCCCAAGGTTTATGGTTTAAAGCCAAGGTTCCAAAATCAGGTTTCGGGTTGGCTTGAGAACAGTGGCAGGGTGGAGAATGGATGCTGCCTCAGCTTTCAGAGCCCTACCCCAGATGACAGCGTACATACATCACTTTGAAGGGTAGAATTCCGGTATATGGCTCGTCAGCGTGGCAAAGGCAAGCCCAAACCATCCCGCACATCCCAAATTCCTAAACCTTCAGCTCTAGCCCTCAGCCCCCCTGCACCCCTCAAAGCCTGAACCCGTCTGAACCTAAACCCCAAAACCCTAAACTTTAAACCCCACAACCCTAAACCCCAAAACCCCTAAACCCCTAAACCCCTGAAACCCTAAACCCCAAAACCCCACAACCCTAAACCCCTAAACCCCACAACCCTACACCCCAAACCCCTAAACCCCTAAACCCCACAACCCTCAACCCCGAAACCCTAAACCCTCAACCCCCAGAGAGGGAGCCGCTCTTTCGAGGTGTGGTCGCGCTGAGGATTTGTCGCAGCCCATGACAGCCGCTTGCCTTTCAGGTACGAGGGCTCCGAAGCTTCGGCGTAGGGGTTTAGGGTTTAGGGTTTAGGGTTTAGGGTTTAGGGTTTAGGGTTTAGGGTTTAGGGTTAGGCCGAAACCCTAAACCATAAACCCGAAACCTGGAAAGAGAACGTGGGCCCAGGCTCTGGCGGCACAGCGCGAGTGGCAAAGTCTGTTCGTGCTGCCCCTCGGCCGAACTCCTCAGTAGCTGAATGAGTACACTTTACACTTTTTGAAATACTATAATCAACCCTAAACCCTAAACCCTCAACCCCCTATAGAACTGAAAGTGTACACCTTTTTTGTGGGGGGAGGGGGGGGGCTTATGAACTCAGCAACTAAGACTTGCAGTTAGCCATGAACGGGGTGCCCCTAGTTATCTAGGTAGCTTCTTGGGATAATTCATATTTTCCTTGTTAGGTTTAAGAGGTTTTTTTTTTCAGATGGTTTTAGGGGCCATCCTAGTTATAAGTATAAGTAGCATAGCTTAGGTGAGGTAGGCCCTCTACTAGGACCCCTTATTCCTTTATTTAGGGCTCGGGTTCCCTTGCAACCCTCTTTGTTCCAAAAAGGGCACCCTTTTTATTCCTAGGTCACTCCTGGGGAGAGTCTACTATTCCGCTTTCCCTAGACCAACTTTCCACTAGTTGGGTGTGGGGTTTCGTGTTTGGGGCCTAAACCCTCAACCCTAACCCTAAGCCCCAAACCCTGGAGAGTGCCGAGGAGACCGGAAGCGATACCAAAGACGCCTGGCGCCAGCCATGGGTGTTTTAGGGTTTTGGGATTGGCGGCAGGTGCACGCAGGTTGAGATTAGGTCTGACGGCTTTAAAGTTGAAGGGTCTGGGCCCTTGGGGGGGTCGTTATGGGGCCCTGTCATGGGCCCTTAATGGCAGGTAGTAAAAAATGTAGGGTGGTTGTGTAGGTATAAGGTAGAGGTAGAAGTGCCCCAACAGTTTAAAAGGGACTATTTGGGGTTGTCCTACTGAATAGCCTACTCAGTAACCACTTACTGTGTCCCCGGCCCTCCAAGAAGGATTGTTGTGGAAGGTCCCTTCGGGCTTCCTTCTGATGAAAGCACAGCAGGTTTTGCTGCCCCGTGGCCATAGGCTGTTTCAGCTGAATCCCAAAATCTCTGAACCTGAGCAAGCCCTAAACCCTGAGGGGGGCAAGGCAAGGCTAAGGGGTTGCATGCTGAAACTGAAAGCAACATCCTTGGATTTTGGGCCGTAGGGTCTATGAACCCTAAACCTAAACCTTCACCCGGAACCCTACATGGGGGCTTACCAAATTAGGGGACCCCCCAATAGAGACCCCCAACTAGTAGGATTCTCTTGGACCCAACAAGGTACCCCCAATTTCGGAAACCCCCACATAGCCTAATGGTCCATGTACCCATATGGTATACTTGGGACCTAAAGCTACTATACTATGGGGAACCCCTTTAAGGCCCAAGTATAATACTGTATAGGTACATGGACCCTATAAACCCTCAACCCGGAACCCTACATAGGGTGTCTTGTAAGGGACCTTAGGGGTTATTTAGGGTTATTTAGGGTTATTTAGGGTTATTAAGGGTTATTTAGGGTTATTTAATGGCATAGGGGTTATATAGCGGAAGAAGATTAAGGGCCCCTTCTATGTGTCCCTCCTTGTAAGCGGGGTAGTGTCAGGAATATCGTGACCATGGAGACCGCCAAGCGAGTTCTCTTTGCTGGCAAAGCGGTCCGTGTCCTGATGCGCGGGAACCGCTGGCTCAGGTGGACTGGGTGGACTTGGGTTCAGGGAGTTTAGGGTTTAGGGATTTTTGGGTTTATAGGGTTTAGGGTTGAGGGTTTATAAGGTTTAGGGTTTAGGGTTTAGGGTTTGGGGTTAGGGTTTAGGGTTTAGGGTTGATTATACAAGGTTAAGGGTTTAGGGATTAGTGTTTAGGGTTTCGGGTTTAGGGCTTAGGGGGTGCACAGGAGGCTTGGGGTTTGGGAGTTGGGGCTGCCTTGCGGTGGAGTGTTCGCGGCTTAGAGTCGAGAATTCGTTCCGCGCAGCTGTCGTGGAATATCCTCTTCTCCTTTTGGGGTTCTAGGGTTTGTAGGGTTCTAGGGTTCGTAGGGTTCTAGGGTTTTAGGTTCCAGGGTTTTGGGGTTCTAGGGTTTTGGGGTTCTTAGGGTTTTGGGGTTCTGGGGTTTTAGGTTCTAGGGTTTTTAGGGTTCCAGGGTTTTTTACGGTTCCAGGGTTTTGTAGGGTTCTAGAATTTTTAGGGTTTCAGGGTTCGTAGGGTTCTAGATTTTTAGGGTTCGAGGCTTTGTAGGGTTCTAGGGTAGGATCAAATAGGATTGACATGGTTGATGCTTTCATTTCGCATCGACGAGGTGACGTAACAGCTGTTCAGGTACTCGAATATCCTGGCGTGTGCGCGCTGCCACTGCTAGGATGCCCAGTAGTGCCCTTATTCCCTTTTTGGGGGCTCTAGGTTCCCCTATAAACCCCTTTAAGCAAAACAGGGCACCCTTTTGAATCCTAGGTTCCTGAGCAACCTAGCACTTTTCAAAAGCCAGTATGTTTGCTTCGTAACTTCAGCAAATCGCGGATGTGTGTCGATACGCCCTAGAGGAAACCCTACAACCCGCAACCAACTAAGGTCAGGCTCTTGTAGGGGTTCTCGGTTTGATTTTAGGCTTGGAGCACAAAGACGGCGTAGCTTGAGCCCCCTAACTCCCCAAGACTCCCGACGAAAAGCTCCTACTTGTTGAGGCGGACGGATGATAGCTGGGAGAGCTCCCTGCAAGGACGCCCTGAACGCGTCATAGCAGGGTATGGCTACCTGTGCTCCTTGCGCCTCAGGGCCTGGGGTATTAGGGTTTAGGCGCAGAGTGCAGACATCACAAAACACATGAATGGAAAAGTCTCGCACAATGAGTCAACTACCCTAAACCCTAAACCCTAAACCTTAAACCCTAAACCCTAAACCCTAAACCCTAAACCCTAAACCCTATAAAACCTAAACCCCAAAAAGCCATTGAGCCGCAGACCTCAACGGGAACTCTCGCCCGGGATCTCGTTGCTCCCGTCCAGGAAATCTGGATCCGGCCACGCTGCAAAACGAGGCCATTTTTGGGGAGTCAGGGCTCCCAACGGCCATAAATGTAAGCCCTTGAGGCTAGACTTTCCTAAAGACCCTAAGCCCTTAAACCCAGAGACCCCAACAAAAATCCTAAACCCCGGACCAGAGACCCTGAACTGCAAAAATACCCTCAACCCTGAAGACCCTAAACTGCAAAAACCCTAAACCCTAAACCCTAAACCCTGAAGACCCACAGGGCCGAAGCCTTTTGAGAGCCCCAAGGAAGGGGTGTTGGTCCCTCTTGCCCCTAAGGCTCCAAGATATACAAATAATACCTAGTTTGGGGTCTAAAGTCTATGAATAATACCTACTTTGGGCTATTTGGAGCCTTACCCTAAGGGTCCATGTACCTCATTCTTATATACTTGGGCCCCAAAGTCCCTATGGAGGAAGTACTTTAAGGCCTAAGTATTCAGTATTTAGCTACATGGACCCTTAGGGTTAGGGTTGGTACCCAGCCCCGCCACCTCGACTGGCTTCGGTGGGTGTACGGTTTGGGGTTTCGGGTTTAGGTTTCAGGGTTAAGGGTTTAGGGCTCCGGTTGAGGACGAAACCCTAAACCCTAAACCCTAAACCCTAAACCCTAAACCCTAAACCCTAAACCCTAAATCCTAGGCTGCAGCCCGCAAAGCTGTTGAGCGAATCCTATTGGCCCTGATAGGCCCTATCAACCCCTATAGACCCTATGGCACATAGACCCTATAAAAGCAGCCATTTTGTCTCTAGCCATTGGCCTCCCCCCCCCCCCCCCCCCTCCCCCAGCCTTAAGCCCTAAACCCCAAACAATGGACCCGGACGCATGAGCCTGAGGGCCCCAATGCCTAAAGCTTTGAAGTCCTATAGACCCTGCGTAAGCCTTAACAGCTCCAACCTCGAACTCCGAAACCCTAGAGCCCCTAAACTTGCAACCTTAGCCCCTAAACCTTAAACCCTAAACCCTCGACCTTATAACCCTATAGCCCCCTAAACTGGAAATACTAAACCCTAAACCCTTCACCCTAAATCCTCTGACCCCTTGCCACCCTCGGCCTTCAGGTCGACTTCTTGCGCAGCTGTTTCATGGCGAAGAGCCCAGCTCTTGTGGTGGAGCAGAGTCTCAGATCAAGCTTTTTACAGGGTGTAAGGTTTAGGGCTGTAAGGTTTAGGGTTTAGGGTTTAGAGTTATAGGGTTTAGGATTTAAGGTTTAGGGTTTAAGGTGAAAGGGTTGAGCCCTAAACCCACTGGCTGCGCAGAAGCCCAAAGTCGGAAACAACAAAGTCATATTCAAAAGACCCCTCATGGCGATTTTTGGGTTTCCTACTTGCAAGATTTTCATAGTTAGAGAAGTCCCGAGGTTCTTATTCGCCGCTCGTTGCGAAATAGTCAAAGCCTTCATTCTCACTATTTTTTTTGGGCGATGCAAGGCTGCGGGAGTCCCCAGGGAACGATAAGTCGTAGATAGGTCGTCTTCGACCATCTTTTGCCCACTGCATGCGAGATTCCCGGCGTGCAGAATTCTGTCCAAAGGTGGCGGCGGTTGTTGTGACTGTCATGACATGCACTGGCCTCGCTAGACCTGCGCCATTCATTATTAAGCCTAAGCCCTAGGCCCTAAGCCCTAAACCCTATTAAACCCTATTAAACCCTAAACCCTAAACCCTAAACCCTAAACCCTACACCCTACACCCTACACCCTACACCCTACACCCTACACCCTACACCCTAAACTAAGCCCAGCCAAATGCTGCGGCAAGGAGTGTGGAGCGCATCCGCAACGGCGTGGCCATCCAGCTGCGCAGCGTGGCTGGAGTGAGGAGAGGTTTTTGGTTGGAGGGTTGGGTTGGGGTGGGGTGGGGCGGGGGGTGGGGGGAGGGGGCAGGGCGCGTATTCAGTTTGAGCTGGTATTTGTGGGTGTTTTTTGATTTTTGTCACTGCGGTTATCTAATATATATATATATGTATAATATATATATATATACATATATATATATATATTTATTTGTTTATTGTTTATTTGTTTATTTGTTTATATATATATATATATATATATATATAAGCAGATGGGCGCCAGCCGCACCGATACTTTCCGTGTAGCGGAAGTCTTGTACCCAAAAAGGGTGTGGTTTCTTTTATAAACCTCCGGCTTCCCCACCCCGCGCCATGAACTCTTAAACCCTACAGGCCTAGCTGCGGTTTAGGGTTTAGGGTTTAGGGTTTAGGGTTTGGGGTTTAGGGTTTAGGGTTTAGGGCACCCCCCCCCCCCCCGCTGCGGTTTAGGGTTTAGAGGCCCCCCCCCCCTCCCCCGGCTGCGGAGCTCCAAGCTTAGGCAACCT
>CAJNDS010001780.1:728588-755891 GCA_905221605.1 Symbiodinium natans
CCCAAATGCCCTAAACCCTACAAATTCCTTCCTTAGCACCTAAATACCCTAAACCCTATAAGCTCCTTCGTTGCTTGTTGGGTTCGTACGCATGAGGCTCGTTTGGGCATTCAGAGGGGTCGCCTGGGACATGGCTTTGCATTGTCGGCTTGAACAAGATTTGGATCGAACAAGCCTAGTTTGATCTAATTAGGTTCCTACACAAGCGCGCGAAACAAAGCTTCAAAATATCTTGGTGCCGGGCAAATACAATTGTGCATATATACCTACCCACAGCCCTAGATCCTCCCAAACCCTGAACCCAAAGCCCTTACCCCAAACAATGCATCATTCTACAAACGCCTACAAACCCTAAACCTTACACCCCAAACCCTAAACCCTAACCCTAAACCCTAAACCCTAAACCCTAAACCCTAAACCCTAAACCCCATTCAGCCCGCCAGAACGCCGCAGCTGCAGGTGGCAGCGTGCCTCCCACCCCCTCGGCGTCCTCGCGGCGAGTAGGTTTCGGGCTTGTAGGGTTTTAGCTTTAGATTGCCTCTGGAGGTGTTTAGGGTTTAGGGTTTGGGGTGTGGGGTGTGGGGTTTGGAGTTTGGGGTTGTAGGTATATGTAGAATTAAGGGTTTAGGGTTTAGGGTTGGGTTTACGATTAGAGCTGCATACTTGCCCGAGCTTGCGTAGGAGCCTAGATCAAACTAGGCTTGTTCGATCCATGTCTTGTTCAGGCCGAGTTGCAAAGCCAGGAAAGGACTCCCAGACGACCCGTCCGAATGACCAAACAGTAAGTTCCCGAACGAGCATCATGTGTCGATCCGCACGACGCCAAAGGATATTATGGCGGTATCTAGGTGCAAAAAAGGGAGTTTGCAGAGGTTTTAGGATCTGGGGCTACACTATCTGACAGAGTCTTCGCGCGTCTTCTCACACAAGAAAGTCACCACACACCTAAACCCCCTATATAAACCCTAAACCCTAAACCCTGTTCAGCCCCCCCAGAAGACTAGCAGCTGCAGGGGGCAGCGTGCCCCCCACCCCCTCGGCGTCCTCGCGGCGTGTGCCGCTGGAGCGAAAGGTCGCCCCGAAGTTTCAGCTCCCTGGGCTTGTTGTTTAGGGTTTGGGGGTTCGGGGTTTAGGGTTTAGGGGTTAGGGTTTAGGGTTCAGGGTTCAAGGTTTTGGGTTTCGGGTTTAGGGTTTAGGGGTTTATTTGGGTTAGGTTTTAGGACTAGTTGGTTTAGGGTTTAGGGTTTGGGGTACTACGGGTTAGGGTTGGGGCTTCTGGGGTCATGTCGCGGGAGGTTTGGGGCTGTGGGGGTTTCTAGGGTTTAGGGGTTCAGGGGAGCCCTTAGGGGGACATTTGGGGGTTTCATAAGGCTCAGGGTTCAGGGTTTAGGGGTTTCATAAGGCTCAGGGTTCGGGTTTCAGGTTTTGGGTTTTGGGTTTTGGTTTTAGGGTTTGGGGAGGGTTAATGGGGGCTTGAAAGAAAGCCTTCACCTAAACCCCAAAGTATGTACACTAAGGGTAGTTTTCAGGGAGCCGGGCCATCATTGTCCATACTTTGGGGTCTTTAGGGGTCCTAGGGCTTAGGGGTTTAGGGTTTCAAGGGATGCAAGACTCGGCCCCCTAAGGTCGTACCGCTAAAGTAAAGGTTCCCCTTAATATACTCCTCATATGGCCTTGTACTACCTCAGGGACGTTTACAAAGGATCCCCAGAGCCCAAAAGTGTAACCTTAAGGGTCCAAGGTACAGCCCCCTAAATGAATTCAGTGTCATCGTAAACTCCCGAATCCCGACGCCCAAAGTTCCCTTCAACTCCTGGGGTTTAGGGTTTAGGGTTTAGGGTTTAGGGTTTAGGGTTTAGGGTTTAGGGTTCAGGGTTTAGGGTTTAGGGTGTGGTGTTTAAGGTTTAGGGTCATCTAGAACCGAAAACTCGCAAAACCCACATCTACTTAACAGCCAGACTCTCAAACCCTGCCCCTGCAGATGGATGGACACCTTTCGTGGCTCCAGAAAAACTTATAGGGTTTGTATTCATCCCTCAATTCACAGGGTGTTGAGGCGATTCTTGTGTGCACCCAGCAAAACCCTAGACCTTAGACCCTAAACCCCAAACCCCAAACCCCAAACCCTAAACCCTATAGGCCTAGACCCTGGGACCTCAAAACCCTCTAGACCCTAGACACGAAACCCCCATCACAAAGGCTAAACTTTGTCCCCCGCCGCGTGGAGCTTCCCAACTTCTCCGACGCAGGGCGGAGAGTGCCTAGGTCTTAAGGTTGAGTGTTTAGGGATTTAAGGGTCCGAGGTAAGGTTTAGGGTTGAGGGTTTAGGGTCTAGGGTTTGGGGTTCGGGTTTAAGGGTTTAGGGGTTTAAGGGTTTAAGGGTTTAAGGGTTTAAGGGTTTAGGGGTTTAAGGGTTCAAGGGTTTAAGGGTTCAAGGGTTGAAGGGTTCAAGGGTTCAAGGGTTCAAGGGTTCATGGGTTTAAGGGTGTAAGGGTTTAAGGGTCTTTGGTCTTTGGGCGTAGTATTTCGGGATTAAGGGCTTTTGGGGTTGAGGCTTACGCTTCAGGGCTTCCTTTGGGGCTTAGGGCTTCGACTTTTAGGGGGTGAAGGTTCAGGGTATACTTTTTGCTGAAGGGTGGTTGCACCTCAGGTGTTCCATAGCCCAACAATTAGGATCACAAGAAAACACACACACATATATATATATATAGATATATACATATACATATATATATGGTCATATATATATAGAGAGAGAGTGACAATAGTTGTCTCCAAGGAATGTTGGGCCGGGGCGGGGGTGTGTGTGCTGAGAAGCAAAGGTTTTGGCTTTTGTGTAGGGCTTAGTCGCTGAGTGAGTACACTCTACACTTTATGGGATACCTGTAATCTCTACAGAACTAGAAGTGTACACTTTTTTGGGGGCTTCTGAACTCAGCAACTAGGAGGGTCCTTGGACAGTTGTGAACCTTCGGTTGCGGGTTTTGGTCTTAGGGTCTTAGGGTAATGTTGCAATGTTCGTGCCCATTGTCGCTTCCTCAATATCAAGCTGTGCATCAGCGGTCCGAGCCCTACACGTTAATGGCAAGCCCTAAACTCCAAAACCTAAGTTTCAACACCAAAAGAGCCCCTCCCTAGTAAGCCCCAAAACCCAAACCCCCAATACCCACAGCCCAAAGCCTAAAAACCAAAAGAGACCTGACTCTCCACCCTAAATCCTAAACCCTTGAACCCAAGCAACAAACCTCAAAGCAAGGATTTAGGGTTTGGGCTTTAGGGTTTAGGGGTAGGGTTTAAGGTTTAGGGTTTAGGGTTTAGGGTGTAGGGTCCAGGGTTTAGGGGGGTTTAGGGTTTAGGGTTTAGGAATCAGGGTTCAGGGTTCAGGGTTCAGGGTTTAGGGTTCAGGGTTTAGGGTTTACGATTCAGGGTTTAGGGTTTAGCCCTTTGGTTCCTGAAGCTCTTAGGTGCGCCTGGTGGGTCAGGCCCATGTGGAAGGCACGCGCGGGGGTTGGGCGCAGGAGGGGTGGTGAAGGTGTGAGGGTTTAGGGTTTAGGGTTTAGGGTTTGGGGTTTGGGGTTTGGGGTTTAGGGTGCACGTTTAGGTTTAGCATTTGGGGTTTGGGGTTCAGTTTGGGGTTTAAGGTTCGGGGTTCAGGGTTTGGGGGTCAGGGTTTAGGGTTTAGTGTCGTTTTTCCAGTGCTCCATAAATTGGGGTTTAGGGTTTCAGCGGAGGAGGTTCCTACAAGCGATGAGGTCGCGGCTTCAGGCCTTCGATTCACGTGATCCCTTGCGCTTTCGGATTTCACTGCTGACTGTGGAGCCCCCAAACCCTAAACCCTGAACCCTAAAACCCAAATCCCTACACCCTACACCCTATACGCCCTCAACCCTAAGCTCAATAATTACCCTAAACCCCAAACCCTAAACCCTAAACCCTAAACCCTACACCCTAAACCCCACCCTCGTCCCCCATTCCAGGCGGCTGCGCCACGCTCGGATCGCAGGGGGCGGGCGGGACACCCGCGCTGCCCTCCGCGATGCTGCTGAGCTGATATGTGGAAATCACATGACGCAGGGTTTATATTTCTGTTGTACCGTGCTTCACATGACGTTGAGGGTTGAGGCCTCTATAGGGAAGGCTCTTACCAGGATTCTGGGCTCAGGGTTTCGGGTAAGTATAGAGTCTAGAGTTTTTTGTTAGGGCCGAAGGCCTAGGACTTCTCTTGTAAGGTGTCGACTTCAGAGTTTCAAGTGTTTAGGGTTTTATAGGGTTTTATAGGGTTTTATAGGGTTTTATAGGGCTTTATAGGGTTTTATAGGGTTTTTCTGGGGCTTTATAGGGTTTTATAGGGTTTGGGAGGGTTTTAGAGGGCTTGTCGCCCTGGCTCCTGTTCAGGATGTGGTTGGCGACCAAAGTTTGTCTGTCGACCAGCTTCCAGCATCCGAGCCGCAGACGCTCTCCCGGGGCTTCTCTAGGCCATAGGGCTTTGGGGTTTTATAGGGTTTAGGGTTTAGGGTGTAGGGTTTGGGGTTTAGGGCTAGGGTTTGGGGCTTAAGCCCTAAGGTTTGTTGGTGGAAGGGGGGAAGGGGGCGGCTAAGGGGTGTTAGGGTTCAGGAGGTCTAGGGTTCAGGGTACGCATCGTTGGGGTTCAAGCTCTTGAGATTGAGGCTGAGCCCAGATCCCTTATCCTCTCAAGGGACCAAAGGAGGTACCCTTCTAAGGGACCTCAGGGGTTATTTGGGGGCTACATCGGTATATAGTGACTATATACGGCATATCTAGGAGTTCTATAGGGGATAAGAGTTCCCTTAGCCTCAGAGCCTGCCCAAACATCCCTCAATGGATGCGCCGCCTCAACATGTAGGGTTCACAGCAGGACTTTCGGGAACCTGACCTACCCCTCCTACCGCGCCCTACCAAAACAAACATAACGCAACACAACAGAGGCTAACGCATACCCTCCCAGCACCCTAAGCCCCAAAAGCTTCAAGCCCAAACCCGAAACCCCAAACCCTCACCCTAAACCCAAACCCTAACCTTAAACCCTAAGCCCTAACCCTATAAACCCTGAACCCCAAAGAACTTTAGGCCTAAACCTCAATGCCCAGGCATTCCTTCAGCTTTCAACTGTGCAGCCCGCCACCACCGGGGGCCACGCCGCTAACAGCCACGGCGTTACCGGAGCCACGTGGATTAAGGTTGAGGGCTTGGTTGGGTCCTCACAAACCCTGAGTCAGGGTTTGTAGGGTGTCCGGCTTGCACACTTCTCCAAATACGGTTCCCTGCTGGGGCGGCCCTAGGCTATCATAGCACCCCCCCCCCCCGCCCCCACCCCCGAGTCAGAACCCTCCCCCCCTCCACCCCGCCCTCGCCCCAAAAGAAGAGGGGACGGGTGGGCAACCCTTAGCTCCAGCACAAATTGCATTGTAAAAACCCCAACCCCCCCAACCTTAGAAGAATCCCCCCCAATTCGTAGCCTTTCTGCTGTGTTTGTTTGTGTGTCCTTGGGATTGGTGCTTTTTGTTTTATGCCCTGGACCATGAACCTTTAGCTCTGCAAAACTCCCAGCAACCCTAAACCCTGTGCCCTTTTATTTAGCGCTTGCCCGCTCTGTGACCCCTTTCGCAACAAGTGTAGGCTTTCAAGAAACCTAGGTTAATTCGGGGTGGGGGCCAAGGTTTTAGCGCATTATGGTGCAAGGTTGAGGCTTATAGGGGCTTAGGGGCCAACGTTGATGCTTTCAGAGCGCAAGCTTTGCAAGTGCTTCCGGACTCATGCTGAGGGTTTTTGGGTCTGTTGGGACTTACTCAAAGATGTCGGTTGTGTGTGTTTGGGTGTCGGTTTGGGATGGTTTTGATCCTTGTAAGTTCTCACGTCCTAAGCGCTAGACCCTTATCAGACATTTCGAAAACCCTACTCCCTAAACCCTAGATCCCAAACCCTGAACCGCTAAAAGCTTAGCCCTAAACCCTAAACCCTAAACCCTAGACCCTAAACCCTTAGCCTTCAACCCTAGTCTTAGAGCCGCAAAGCTCAAGGTACGGCGGTCGCTTCGCCCTGTGCTTTCAGCCCGGATGGACAGCAAAGGGTTTAGGGTTTAGGGTTTAGGGTTTATCGGTTTAGGTTTTAAGCTAGACTTTTCGAGGTGCAGTGCAGGGTCTACACGGAGGGGCTAAAGGTTAAAAGTAGAAGTACACGGGTCCTACAGTCCTACGTTGGCCCATAGGTCTTAAAGAACTACAGCCAAAATCAGCTCCAGCTGGAATACAAAACGAGGCCCCTCGCTGTAGGGCTTGTGGGGTAGAGCTTTAAGCGGTGTCGTGTGGAGGCTGTTGGTGATCCCTGTGAGATTTATAAGGCGGTTTAGGGTGTAGCGCTTCGGGTATTTGGGGGTTATGGTACATAGGGTTTGCGGGGTTTAGGCTCAGGGTTGTCGTAAACTCTACGTGTTTACCACAAAGCCGGTCGATGCTGCCCTCCTGGAACGACGACTTGCTGATCCTGAAGCTCGCACTCCGCGAGCCGAGCAAACCCTAACTCCTAGTATAGGGGTCGGAAGGATTGCAAATTGTATTCCCTTAAGGTCCCTTTGTAATTCTATTCGAATAACCCCACCCCCCCCCCAAAAAAAAAAAAAAAAAAGCACACACACACACACACACACACACACACGCGCACACACACGCACACAAATAATAATAATCATAGTAATAAGAATAATGATAATAATAATGCACTACTTCTTAAGGCACCTGAATTAGGTTCTTGTGAAACCTGCAGCCTTTGGTGCTGGACCAGAAGCCCTGGACCCGAAACATTAGCCCATTTGAAGCTTTTGCAGGGTTCAGCGTTTACGGTTTTGGGTTTAGGGTGAGCACTTGGGATGTTCCCCCCTTTTACATACTAACAGCCTTGAATAGGGATTGTCGTATCTCCTATTATATTCCTTCTGCAGGAGCTGTTAGTATGAGGGGGAACGTTTCCCGAAATTAGACCAAACGTACTTGAATCGAGATTTTGGTACCCCCGATTGTCATCCCTATGGAGGAGCTGTTAGTAGAAGGGGGAGCGTTTTCCCTTATACTAACAATACTAAGTAGGGATTACAACCTAACATCATCCCTATGAAGGGCCTGTTAGTATAAAAGGGGGAACATCCCAAGCTCGGGGTGAGCACCTTTCTTGCCTGGAGGACCCCGGCCGAGATCCAGAAAGCCAGGCATGCAGCATCTTGGTGGAGAGCCCTGAACCCTAAACCCGAAACCCTAAACCCTAAACCCTAAACCCTATAGGGACCGGCTTGAGTTTGGGTCTAGGGCGCAGGCTCAAATTCAGAATTTTGTTGCCTTCTTGCATCCTTCTGCAGCGATATGTGGCGACTGGATGGACTGAAGCCATAAACCCTGAACCCGGATACCCTCTTCATTCGTGGGTGTTTTCTGCTGACCCTAAACCCTAAACCCTACATCCTAAACCCTCAACCCTAACCCTAGCTAGCAGTGACGCTCAAAAGGCACCTGGCTGACCCCGAAATCCGAGTATTTAGAGCCTACAAGGGTAATGAGGTTTCTAGGACCAAAAGCCCCCAACCCTGAATCCTAAACCCTAAACCCTAAACCCTAAACCCTAAACCCAGGAGGCAGAGTTGGATGGGCAGAGCCTGCCCGGACATCCATCTCTCTGGACGTCACTGGGTGAGTGCCTGGCATTGGAGGTCGAGCATCTGGGCTTCCTGCGTCTGGCCGGTTTAGGGCTTGGGGGTCAGGGTTTAGGGTTTAGGGTTTAGGGTTTAGGGTTTCGGGTTTAGGGTTTAGGGTTCTTAGTAAGGAATGAGGGAATGAGGCACCCTATATCCCCCGACATGAACCCATTAAGGGATTACTTAGGGTACCTCGTTGCCTCACTCCCTGCTTAAAACCGGCGGTTATGTAGCAGAGCTTTGGTTGGGCATCTTAATATAATACCGTACATGGCCGGAAAAACTGCGTTGTTTAAAAGGGGCGCGAGGACAGTGGAGCCAGATCTGAAGGCCCTCAACCCTAAACCCTAAACCCTAAACCCTATAAACCCTAAGCCCAGTACCTACGCGCGATCTTCCTCGTGTAGGGATGGGGTCTTAGGATGCGCAAAAGGGTTGGGGGTTTGTCTTCGGATTGTGAAGTGCAACGGCAATCTAAACCGTGTTCAGTTTTATAGGGTTTGGGGTTTAGGATTTGTAGCCTGTTGATTTAGGTGGTCTAGATTTAGGTGGTCTAGCGTGTAGGGGGTTGAGATTTGTGCCTCACCTTCTCTCACTCCTCTCCCTCTCTCCCTCTCTCCCTCTCTCCCTCTCTCCCTCTCTCCCTCTCTCCCTCTCTCCCTCTCTCATCCCCTCTCTCCCTCTCTCCCTCTCTCTCTCTCCTCTCTCCCTCTCTCTCCTCCTCTCCCTCTCTCCCTCTCTCCCTCTCTCCTCTCCCCTCTCTCCCTCTCTTCTTCCCTCTCTCCCCTCTCTCTCTCCCTCTTCTCTCTCCTCTCTCCCCTCTCTCTCGCTCTCTCTCGCCTCTCTCCCTCTATCTGTTTCTGTCTCTCTCTCACACTTCTGACCCGTCTTCATGGTTTCTGTCTAGGCTTCCGTTTTGTTTAGGGGTTTTGGGTTTGGGGTTTAGGTTTTGGGTGTAGGGTGTAGGGCTCTCTCTCTCTCTCTCTTGCATTGGGCCTCGCGTGTCCTGTAGACTGTAGAGGCTTTTGGGCCAAGGCGCTTTCAAGACGTCTCTGGACCGAGTCCCGCTCCCAATCGCCCTGACCCCGAACCTAAAACCATGGTCTCCCGGTTTCTTGCTTTGTTATATTGGGCGTTTCCGAATGAGGGGTACCCTATTTAAGGAATCCTACCATTTGGGATCTATATTGGGGTCTCCTCTGTTTCGTAAACCACCATGAATATATAGAACCCCCCCCAACCCCAAATCCTAAATCCGAAGCCCTAAATCCTAGACAGGATCCAAAGACGCTACGTGCATCCGTATTCTCCGGGGTACCGCGTCTAGCCTAAACCCTAAACCCTAACCCCTAACCCTAAAACCCTAAACCCTAAACCCTAAACCCTAAACCCTAAACCTCATCCCTAAACCTATCAGTAATCGCGTGCTCCCACATCGTGCCTCTTCAGCGGCGGTGGCCGAGGCCTATGCCCGCCTCGCCTTAGGCTGTCCTAGAACAAGGGTCCTGTTTCCTTTTTTGGGTTGAGGTTTAGGGTTTAGGGTTGAGGTTTAGGGTTTATAGGGTTTAGGCTTTAGGGGTCCTTGATCTTCTTGGGGTTTAGGGTTTAGGTTTTTAAGGGTCCCTCATCCCTTTTGGGGTTCACGGTTGAGGGTTTAGGGGTTTGATCCCTTTGGGGTTTAGGGTTTAGGGTTTAGGGTTTAGGGGTCCTTGATCCCTTTCGGTGGTTCTAGGGTTTCGGCTTAGCGTTGTCTACACATGGGCATGCCAGGACCTTACTTGGAGGTTCATGGTACTTATTAACCAATTATCACTGCACTTATATCTATACCTATAACCATTAGGTCTCTTAATCTTATAAGCTCTTAAGGGCTTGTAAGCGGGCTATAAGTACAGTAATACTGGTTAATAAGTACCATGTACCTCCAAGTAGGGCTTGGGATACAGCACGAGGTGAGGGTTTTGGCGTTTACCCATGGTTTCGGCACCGTTTGGTCAATCTTGCGCCTTTGGGCCAATCCAAAACCCAAAGCCCTATAAGCCCTGTAAGCCCTAGAAGTCCAAAGCCCTCCAAGCAATCCAAGCCTTGTAAGCCGTGGGCCCGAAACCCTAAACCCTAAACGCTAAACCCTAAACCCTAACCCTAAACCCCTAAACCCCTAAACCCCTAAACCCCCTAAACCCTAACCACCAGGAGCCCTGTAAGCTCCAACCTCGGAGGTCTCGCTCTCCATGTACCTCCGCCGCCTTCGGAATGCCAAGGGCAGCACGCCTCCTTGGAGTGCGCCTTGAGGCCAATTTACATGTAGGGGTCCTGAATCTTCGAACAGGGTTTCGGGTTTAGGGTTTGGGGTTTAGGGTTGGGTTTTAGGGTTAGGGATAGTATTAGTAATTTGTCCGACCTGTATAGAGTTTTCGGGATAGGGCGCCTTACCTACACCTAGCTGTATGAAAAGCTGTGTAGAATCAGAATGGCTGGCGTATATAGCCTAGCAATGAGGGAGGGGGGAGGAGCCTGCAATCTGACCCCTGACCACCACCCCCCCCCCCCCCCCCCCCAAAAAAAAAAAAAAAAGAGTAGAGTTCGCCCTTGCATATACCACCACCAATGGGCGACTCTTGCCAAACTCTGTTTTGGTGTAATCAGAGGTTCCTAGGTTACTCCCGGGTCTAGAACACTAATCTACGAGAAAGCAAAGAGCTGTTCGGGGATTTCGGGCCCAGAGTAGCCAGCGTACCTTCCGTCTCGCGCGACTGTATTTTGAGAGACTTGAGGCAATTTTGAACCTTCCACACCCTAAACCCTAAGCCCTACAGAGCTTCAGTTTCAGCATCTACCTGGGACTCTATTTTACCTACAGTTTAGTAGCAACTACCCTAAATTAGTAGGTATAACCCATAAGGCTGTAGGTAACATGTGTTACCCTAAACCCTAAACCCTAAACCCTAAACCCTAAACCCTAAACCCTAAACCCTAAACCCTAAACCCTAAACCCTGCAGAGCTAAAGTTATAGGGTTTAAGTTTAGGGCTGCTGCGCTTGTTTCAAGGCCTGGGTCGCACCACCCTGAGGATTGCCGAAGCTCAGCTGAGAGGGTGCATGACAGGTTTGGGGTTTAGGGTTTAGGGTTTGGGTTTAGGGTTTAAGCTTTCAGGTTTAGGGTTTGGGGTTCAGGGTTTAGGGGTTTGGGTAGAAACCCTAAGCCCCCAGTCCCTGTTTTGCGCGTTTCTGATGGGGTCTAAATAAAAGTCTTGTTTACCTTTGGTGGGGGAATAGAATAGAATCCCCTTAAAGGGGCCCCCAAAAAGAGTACCCTTATTTTCGGCAACCCCCATGTAGACTCTTTACAGTACCCCGAAACCCCTGAAAACCCTAAACCCTAAACCCTAAACCCTAAACCCTAAACCCTAAACCCTAAACCCTAAACCCCAACTCCCCATGTAGGGAACCCCCGAAGGGACCCTAAACTTGAGGAAAAAAACCCACGTGCATGTCGAGTCCAAGTTGTCGGGACGAGGGTTGCAAAGCTCAGAGTTCTGGTCTTACTTACTTCGAACCCTAGCCCCGAACCCCGAACCCCAAACCCCCAATCCTAAACCCTACGCCCTAAACCCTAAAACCCCAAAACCTTGAACCCTAAACCCTAAAACCCTAACACCCTAAGTGTAGGGCCGGCGCAGCGGTTGCTTTTTTGATCTCACAGTCGCTTGAGGGCGTTCAACGAAGGCTTTGGGTTTCAAGATCTCGAGGAGACTTGTTGGGAGTTTCCGAAATTGAGGTTCAGGGTTTAGGGTTATAGGGTTATTGGGGGTCCTTTGTTTTAAAGGGACTCCTACTATCTGGGGGGTGTATATTGAGGTTCCCCTATGTTCGCAAACTCCCTTCTGTGTCTGCCTAGGGTTTTGAGGTTCAAGAGCCCTAAGCCCGAACAACAAGCCACCTTTCCGGACTCGCCGGCCGATGTTGCGCATCCGGACAGTGTCGGGCCATGCGTTGGCGGCCATGCCAGTGGAAAGCATGTCAGTCAGGACCTGGCTGTCAAGTAACCTGCGCCACCCAGTAAGCCTAAGCCCTACATATGAGCCCCATGAACCGTATAAGCATGCAACTTTTTAAGGTTTAGGGTTTATAGGGTTTAGAAGCTGCAACCCCTCAAGCTGGATGCACGCTCGGCTGGTGTAAGTGTTGGAGGGCTGGCTCTGATCTAAAAAGCGTTCTTAAGGGAGTCGGGTTCAAGGGGGGTGCGTAACCAAGGTTCCCGAGTACTCCCCACTAAGCTTCCCTGAGGTTCGCGAGGTACCGACCCCCATGATCCCACCCCCCGTAAGGACTAAACCTTAAACCCTGAACCCTGAACCCTAAACCCTATAATGGGCGATAGTCTAGAATCCGTCTATGGCAGCCGGTGCCAGGAGTAAGCACCCTACTACAGCGGTCGGCATATTTTCCAATATCATAATTATAGTATTCCGTATGCTCCCTATACTATGATGCTGTAGTAACCCCCCTTAATAACCCTCCAAAACCCTATTCTAATTGTTCAGGCCCCCACTCTCAATCGTAAGCCTCTTGCGGGGGTCAAGGACGTTGAAGCAGCGATTGCAGAAGCTCTGCGGTGTCCCTCGATTCAGGCAGAGGCTGCTGCATGGAGATACCTGCTTGGATGATGATCCTCTGCTGTGCTCTGTAAGTCCTGGTTTAGGATTTAGGGTTTGGGGTTTGGGGTTCAGGGTTCGGGGTTTGGGGTTTAGGGTTTTTGGGCTTTCTTAAGCTTTCTGAATAAGAAGCAGGCGGCGGGGTCTAGCTTTCTGCATTACACTTGACTACGCGCCCTCAGGAGAGCTTGCTGGATGCCCCCATGGAGCTCCAAATAGTGTTGCTAAGCGACTTCTGCGACGCCACGTTGTCACTTAGAGATTCTTGGGAATAATTTTCATGTTTTTGGTACAGTAATTCCGCAGAAACAGCTAAACATATGTTTTTGCTAGGCTTAGGGTTCTGCACTTCCCAAGAAACAGCCAAACTTGTGGTTTTTGCTAGGGGTCCATGTTCAGTATAGGTCAGACAAGGGTGAGCTCCTTGATGCCGCTAGGCGCGGACGTGTGGCAAAGGCCGAGGAAATTCTGCAGCGACCCCAAGACCCGGATTTTTTGGCCGAGGAGGCGCTGTTGGATGATGATGAGCCCATGGGGTTCAGTCAATATTTGACCCCCCTTGTTGCAGCTTCGTACCATGGGCATTCGGAAGTCGCACGATTGCTGCTGGAGGCCCGCGCTCGCCTGTACGATGACAGGAGTCTTCGACGTGGATACAGCGCTCTTCAAGCAGCAGCTATGAATGACCAGGCGGAGACATTGAGCTTGTTGCTGGAGGAGGCATGCGACTCGCCGTTGTATATCAATCTGCTCGACGATTCTCTTTCTTCAGCAACTCACAACGGGAGCGCGGCCATCGTTGAAATGCTTCTGGAAGCCCGTGCCAGCGCAGACCCACCCGACCCCTTCTCCAGCTCGCATCTTTGCAGGGCAGCCTGGGCACCTTGGGGACCAAATGAACCTTAAAATTTGGGTCATATACCCTATACTACTGTAATTCCTATTAAGGTATATGAACCCTAAACCCTTTTAGGGTTCATTTCGTCCACAAGGCAGGGCACACAGAGGTGGCGCGCTTGCTGTTGCAGGCTGGGGCCAAGGTTCATCGAAGCTCCTATGCGCCGGCTTACGATCTTCGCCTAACTCCGCTGTCTGCGGCGAGCTGGCGGGGCCATGTGGACCTCGTGCGCTTACTTATCGGGGCTGGCGCCGATGTGCGTGTGTCAGGAACGCTCTCTGTGTACTGTTGCGCAGGTGTCGACGTATCCAACCGAGCAAAGCGTTCTCTTGTCTTGCGGGTGGCCAGATGCAAACGCAGCAGGCTGTCCATCTCTCGATGGGCCCGCATCGCAAAAGCATCGAGCTGCCTGCGTGGATCAGGGTCTTTTCATCGAGCTACTGGGTGATGCGTTCTTTCAACCGCCATGTGAAGGTTAGTGTATGAGGCTTCGCTTTCACAACCTCCAACTAAGAAGAGTGCCACCACCACCGCCGCCGCCACCTAAGCCTTCAGGCCCTAAGCCCTGCTCCAGCCGTAGTCCTCGCTTAAGGAACAGCTAAATTGTTAATTTCTGCTAGGGTGCCAAGTTCAGTATAGCTCAACCAAGGAGGTTCGGCAGATGATCCACTTGGTCCGTCTTTGGTACCACGCTGACAATGGACGTCTGCAGGCTCCCTTCTCGCTTAAATCCTAAGCCCTGAATCGAAACAGAGACACCACAGAGCCCTATAGTTAGTTGCCAGAAACCCTAAACCCTAAACCCAAAACCCTAAAAACTCTCTAATAACCTAAGCCGTACTAGCACTACAGGACCTGAGCCTGTTAAACCCTACACCCTCATGCCGACATTCCGTCATCCCAAATCCCTGAGCCCTTATTATGCCCTAATCATGCATTTAGGGTTTTTTAACGTTAAAAACCCTAAAAAAAATGGAAAATGGGTTTTTTAACGTTAAAAAACCCTATATGGTTGAGGACCCTGGCTTCAGGTTTTTTTTTTAGAAATCTGGGGGTTCGGTTGGGTTCGGTTGGGTTCGGTTGGGCTCCTCCTTGGGACTCTCTTACTACCTGCAGCTTTATGGACTATTTGCGGGCACTGCAGGAGGAGGGGGCAGGCAGGGGTGGGGGTGGTGTGGGCAAGGGGCAGGCGGGTGGTTTTCGCAGACTTCCCTCTGGCTGGCCCAAGTAAAACACCCCCTGGTGCTGACGCGATTTGTAGGGGGGGGGGGGGGGGGGGGGGGGGCGGGGGAGCAGAGAAAAACATCCCTTGCCCAGAGCTTTTCAGGCTTCCCTAGACTAGGGTCGCCTGGCAGATTTCTATTCAGCTGTAGGGAAAAAATGCCAGGTCGACCCTATGCCCTAAACCCTAAACCCCGCCCCTTCCTACAGGACCCTAAACCCTAAGCCCTAAACCCTAAACCCTAAACCGTGATCCCTCTCTCTGGGGAGGTTCCCGATCATTGCGGGGGGGGGGGGGGGGTCTCCATTTCGGGGTTCCTGTTTTGGGGTTGGGGTCCCGGATTCTATTTTGGGAACGTTTGCCTTGAAACCCAGAACTCGGGTTTAGGGTTTAGGGTTTAGGGTTCAGGGCGAAGGGTCCCAACAGACTATTGCAAGTGTTCACGAAGATTGAGAACAGCGGGGGCTGAATGGTCGCATTTGGGGCATGGTGTGTCTTCCTCCTGAGCCTCCAGGTTCGATTTGATTTGGTTTTTAGGGTTTAGGGTTTAGGGTTTAGGGTTTAGGGTTTAGGGTTTAGGGTTTAGGGTTTAGGGTTTAGGGTTTAGGGTTTAGGGTTTAGGGTTTAGGGTTTAGGGTTTAGGGTTTAGGGTTTAATTTTAGGTTTTATGGTTTAGGGTCGAGTGCTGTGAAACCTATCGCGCTGAAGAGGGACAGTAGCTTGAGACTTGTTGCTACAACCTGTCCCAATTCACAAAGCAACGGGCTCCCTCCGCCGTGCTGTTTTTGAGTCTTGAGCAGAAGAGGCGGCTTCTTCATGGCAATTTGGTGCTGGTCAAGCAAGACGAGGGCCTTACAACCGAGTATAACCTTTTTGGGTACTTATAGCCCTACTCGTAGCTACCCCTGAACCTTCAAGTAGGGCTTAAGGTTCAGGCATATATCAAGGGACTAAGGAGGGATCCTATTACAAGAGACCTTAGGGGTTATCTAGGGGTTGGTCAGGGGCTGATAATATAACTAAGGTAGATAGGGACTATGTAAGGTATGTATAGGGGTTCTCTCAGGGGAATAGGACTAAAGGTCCCTTCTAGGGGTCCCTCCCTGTTAGTGTTTAGGGTTTATACGATTTATAGGGTGTATAGGGTTCAGGGTGTCGGGCTCCTGGGGTCCAGGTTTTCTTCGGCGCAGACGCCGTGGCTCCAGCTCTGGAGTTGGATTTCGACAACTCCGTGCCACCTGGCAGTGACTTCATGACTTATAGGTTTAAGGCTTTAGGGTTTAGGTTTTAGGGCAGTGACTTCATGGCTTGTAGATTTAAGGGCTTAGGGTGTATGGGTTGCGATGTTCCCCTGTATAATAGGGATTAGAATTGGGGGGGGGGGGGGGGCCTACTTGAATCCCTACTAAGGACTGTTAGTATACTGTTAGTATGAGGCGAGAACATCCCAATGTACAGAGTTTAGGGTTGAGTTTTTTGGGTCCAGTCGGAGATGTTTCGGGCTCGTGAGCACCGGCTTCCAACAAGCACCAGCAAGCTGCAAGCTGGCTGTGGGTTGATATGCCCCATATGGGTTTAGGGTTTAGGGTTTAGGGTTTAGGGTTTGGGGTTTGGGGTTTAGGGTTTAGGCCTAGCCCTAAACCCAAAGCCCTAAACCCTAAACCCTAAACCCAAATTACTCAGGAACCTGTCTCTGGAGATGGGCCAGGCCTATGCCGGCTTGTCTCTGCTCCTGGGCAGCACTTGGTTCGTTCTTAGGGGTTTGGGGGTTCGGGGTGATATACGCAGCAGGGGTTTAGGAGTTGGGGCCGGTTTAGGGTTTAAGGTTTAGGGTTTAGGGTTAGGATCATGTAGGCTGTGGGTAAATCGGTAAAGCACCCACTCTTGGGATCAGCAGAATTGCTTGACTGCCCGAAGCATGTGGGGGAAGGAAGGGACAGGGTTTAGGGATTTGGGCACGCCTCGTTCCCAACAATCAACCGTTGCAGACGCCCCCGCCTTCCACCTCCCAGTCTGAGGGAACATCTCCCAAACCCGAAACTCTAATTCCTAAGCCCTTAAACCCTTAAACCCTGAAACCCTAAACCTGGCTCCAAACATCTCAACCCCCGAGAAATCTGACCCTGCAACCCTAAACCCTAAGGCCTAAACCCTCCAAGAACCCTAAACCCTCTACTGTAGGGCCTAGGTTCCTGTATAAGCGCCTTCAAAACAAGAAGGGCACCCTTTTGTTCCAGGAAACCCTCAACCCTCAACCCTCAGCCCTAAACCCTAAACCCTAAACCCTAAACCCTAAACCCTAGATGCGACTGTGAGGATGCCCCTAGACTTCCAGCACGACGCCGTGGCTCAGGATAAGAAGGGCCGGTTGGAGCCGAGCTGCTTGGCAAGGTTCTCGGCTTTCGGGTTTTGGGTTTCGGGATTTAGGGACTTAGGGTTTAGGGTTTCGGGATTTCGGGATTTAGGGACTTAGGGTTTAGGGTATAGGGTTTACATAGGGTTTAGGGCTTCCGGGATCTAGGGGTTGAGAGTTCAAGGCTCAGGGTTTCCAGTAGCGTTCACCTTCTTTTTTGCCAGCATTGCGTCAACATTTGTGGTATCGTTATGTTATTTTGTTTGTTTCTTTTTGTTTTGTGTGTGTGTATGTGCGCATGTGCGTGTGCGTGTGCTTGTCGCTGTTTTTTTCATGTATTCCTCCTGATTGCCAACAAAAAAGCCGAATCGGCCTTTTCGCCGACATCTCACGAATAGAATACAAACTTGGTAGCCCAGTGGTACCCTTTCCCTTATTTAGTTCAAGGTCCCCTGATAGAGTAACCAACCCCCAAAAGGGTGCCCTTAGTATGACATGGTTATTGGGCCCGAACTTGCTGTCCTGGGATCCAGGCAGGGCTTGGCAATCAGTGAACCGTCCCGGGCTTGCACCCCCCCCCCCACCCCAATGGCTACGTGTTTGTTTTTGGTTTTTCTTTTTTTTTTGTTGTTTTTTTTTTTTTTTTGGGGTTGGGGGGTGGGGTTAGGGTTTAGGGCTTAGGGCTGAGGGTTTAGGGTTTAAAGTTTAGGGGTGGCCTGCTATTTAAAATTAGTAATGAGGCGATCTGGCCTGCTAGCTACAGAGGATTTGTAGGATTTGAGGTTGCGCCTATGGTTTGTAGGGTGAGGTTTGGCAGGGATAGTCGACATTTCATGTGCCCTACTTTCCGTCGTCGGATTCGTGTTGGCACAATAAGTAGAACCTGAAGTCCTGCATCCCTTTCGTGGCCAGAGAACATGCAACCACAAGGTGGCATTCACAACCCCCCCCCCCCCCTCCACTTTTTGTTGGGGCTGGGGATTAAAGGGGAGGGCCCCCAGATCTCTTACCTAGCCAGCAGGCCACGGCTGAACTTTCAACTTTCGGGGCTTTTTTCAGGATTTAGGGCTGAAACATAGGTCGAATAGACAGGCAGTAAGCCCTCCCCATAGGCGAAGAGCCTAATATATATATATATATATATATACATATACATATATATATAGATCTCACAGACCTGTCCAGGCTACTCCTCACGAGATCAGCCCATATCCTTCGTGTCCTGGAACCACTTGCACCTTGATGAGGTTTAGGGTTTAGGGTTTAGGGTTTAGGGTTTAGGGTTTAGGGTTTAGGGTTTAGGGTTTAGGGTTTAGGGTTTAGGGTTTAGGGTTTAGGGGTTTAGGGTTTAGGGTTTTTTCAGAGTTGAAGGTCCCGGGCACCGATTTGCCAGATTTGCGACTTTCTCGATTGCTTATTTGTTCATTTGCTGGTTAAGGCTCGTGATGTTGGCCATGAGAGGTTTACCTAGAGTCTGTAGGGAGTCGCGCTTGAACCGAGGGTGCAGGACTAGCCAGAATTGCCCTTAGGGCGACCTGACGGCAACCTCCCGAAGCCCAAAAGCCCCCTAGATAAAGCAAAATTCCACGAAACCCTAGTCAACCCTGCACCCAAGCCCCCAAGATCTGCAACATGAACCCTAAGACCCTAAGACATCAACCTTAAGGCCTAACCCTAAGCCCAAAGCCCTAAACCCCCTCACACTACAGGCAAGCATCTTCGACCCCCGACTCTTCGTCGCAGATTCTTGGCTGAACAAAAACCTTTGGGGATTCAAGCCCCCGCGCCCCCCCCCCCCCCGTGGGTGGCTTAAATAGGGTCTATTTGGAAGCTGGGACTCGGGTTTTCTTATAGCCATACACGTTTCCACGAGGGTACGCTGCTGTCACGTCAGTCGTACTATGGAGGCCTCAGGAACAAGAACCAGGTAGTTCCTCTTTTCTCTTCTCTTTTTCTCCTCAATCCTAAAGTCGAAGGCTCTCGTGAGGAGAAGAGAAGGGAGAGAAGGAGGGAAAGATAAGAGGAACACAATTTTCATGGGAAGAGCCAAGAAAAGAATAGAAGAGAGATAAAACAAGGCGCAAAGAAGATGGTACTCTTCTTTATCTATCCTCTCTCCCTTATCTCTCCGTTCCCTCTGTCTTTTCGAAATGAGAGAAACAAAAAGAAAGATGAAAAGAAGAAGGGTTAGGAAAAGAGCCGAAGAGATAGGCCGAAAAGAGGGGTATGGTGAAGTACGGCAAAGGTCCACGCACAAGGAGTCACCTTCTGCTTACCCTTCCACTGCTTGATTTTACAAGCTCCTTTCTTGTGTTTTATCAGTTAAAATTAAAAGGAAACAGAAGGAGAGAAGGGAAAGGGAAGTGAGAGAGGAGAGACAACAAGGAGGCCATTTTAATTTCCTGTGAGTTATCAAAAGGAATGCAATATTATGGGAAGAGCAATGGAAAAAAAAAGAGTGGAAGAGAAATTAAGACAGGAGAGGGAGGTGCAAAAATAAGGCAAAGAGAAGATGGTGCCGTTTTCATCTCACCTCTCGTTCTTATCTTCCTCTTCTCTGGTTCTTTTCCCTGTGAAATAAAAAAACAAAAGGAAGGACAATGAACATATAAAGGAACCCGTTTTCGTTTTCCGTTTGGGCACAAGGAAAAAAACAGAGGCGATAGGGCGAGAGGAGGGGTTTGCTGAAGCATGGGGAGGGTGTACGGGCAAGGGGCCAACTCCGCCCACTTCCCCCATCCATTGAAAGAGGAAAAGGAACAGGGCCTCCATTCCCCTCTTATTCTTCCTTTCTTGCGTTTTTGTCGTTTAGAAGGGAACAGGAGAAGAGGAGGGAGAGAGAAGGAGAGAGGAGACATAAAAAGGGTTGCATTTTTAATGGGAAGAGCAAAGAAAAGACCAGAAGAGAGATGATGGGAGAAGAGGGGGAGACAAAACAAGGCGCACAGAAAATGGGCAGATAAGAAGAGAGGAAAGGGAATGCCCAAGTACAATGAGGAGTTCTTCAATTTCCCTCCCTATCTCTTATGTTACTTTTCCTTCTTGTGGGGTGTCCCTTTTTCTCTTGAAGATGCAGAAAACGATTGAAAAGGACACCCGTTCCATCGCCCATGTGTAGGGAAAGAGAGAGAATCATGAGCATCAGCTGGGCTTGCTGCCAATCCAACATGGGCGTCCCTTTTAATCGCATTCTGTGTCCTTTTTTCTCGCTTGAAGATGCAGAAAACGATCCAAAAGCACATCTGTTGGAGGAAGAGAGAAGGAGAGAGGAGAGATACCAAGGATTGCATATTTAATGGGAAGAGCAAGGAAGAGAATAGAAGACAGATGAATAGAGAAGATGGCGCTCTTCTTTATCTATTCTCTCTCCCTTGTTTCTCCCTTCCCTCTTTCTTTTCGAAATGAGAAAAACAAAAAGGAAGAACTATGGAAAGGAACAGAAGAGATAGGCCGAGAGGATGAATATGATGGAGTATTATGGAAAGGCTCACGCGCAAGGAACCTTTTCACTGCTTTATCATATGAGTTCCTTTCTTGTGTTTTATCAGTTAAAAGGAAGCGGAAGAAGAGAAGGGAAAGGGAAGTGAGAGAGGAAAGATAACAAGGATGCTATGTTTCCCGAAGCGTGCTGCAAGGAATAGAAGAGACAGGAAGCAAGGAGACGGAATCACAAAATAAGGCGCAAAGCTGTACATATCATCTCTCCCTTGTCTCTCCCTATTCCCTTTCGAACTAGAAAAAACCATTCTTGCTTTTCACAGATAGGTTCCCTCTCTCCTCTTCAGGAAATCCCCTTTCCCTTATGTTGCTTTTTGAAGCGAATAAGAAAAATAGCAGATAAGAAGAGAGGAAAGGGTCAATTTCCCTCCCTATCTCTTATGTTGCTTCTTGTGGGGTGTCCCTGTTTCTCTTGAAGATGCAGAAAACGATTGAAAAGGACACCCGTTCCATCGCCCATGTGTAGGGAAAGAGAGAGAATCATGAGCATCAGCTGGGCTTGCTGCCAATCCAACATGGGCGTCCCTTTTAATCGCAGTCTGTGTCCTTTTTTCTCGCTTGAAGATGCAGAAAACGATCCAAAAGCACATCTGTTGGAGGAAGAGAGAAGGAGAGAGGAGAGATACCAAGGATTGCATATTTAATGGGAAGAGCAAGGAAGAGAATAGAAGACAGATGACTAGAGAAGAGGGAGAGACAAAACAAGGCGCAGAGAAGATGGCACTCTTCTTTATCTATTCTCTCTCCCTTGTTTCTCCCTTCCCTCTTTCTTTTCGAAATGAGAAAAACAAAAAGGAAGAACTATGAGAAGGAGAAGAGTAAGGAAAGGAACAGAAGAGATAGGCCGAGAGGATGAATATGATGGAGTATTATGGAAAGGCTCACGCGCAAGGAGTCACCCTCTGCTTACCTTTCCACTGCTTTATCATATGAGTTCCTTTCTTGTGTTTTATCAGTTAAAAGGAAGCAGAAGAGAAGGGAAAAGCAAAAATTGAGCCCAACATTTTAGGACCAGGGCTTGCGATCTGACTCTTTGGAGCAAAAATCGATTCCAAAATCTTAGGGACCAGGGCTTGCGATGTTACTCTTTGGAGCAAGAAATGAGCCCAAAATCTTAAAGACCGTGGCTTGCGATTTCACCTTTTGGAGCAAATACTGGGCCCAAAATCTTAGGGACCAGGGCTTGCAATTTGACTCCGTGGAGCACAAATCGACCCCGAAATCTTAGGGACCAGGGCTTGCGATTTGACTCTGTGGAGCACAAATTGACCCCGAAAACTTAGGGACCAGGGCTTGCGATTTGACTCTTTGGAGCAAAAATCGACCCAAAAATCTAAGGGACCAGGGCTTGCGATTTTACTCTTTGGCGCAAAAACTGGGCCCCAAATCTTAGGGACCAGGGCTTGCGATGTCACTCTTTGGAGCAAAATTGAACCCAAAATCTTAGGGACCAGGGCTTGCGATTTGACTCTTTGGAGCAAAAACTGGGCCCAAAATCTTAGGGACAAGGGCTTGCGATGTCACTCTTTGAAGCAAAAAATGCACCCAAAATCTTAGGGACCAGGGCTTGCGATTTGACTCTTTGGAGCAAAAACTGGGCCCCAAATCTTAGGGACCAGGGCTTGCGATTTGACTCTTTGGAGCAAAAATCGAACCCAAAATCTTAGGGACCAGGGCTTGCGATTTGACTCTTCGGAGCAAAAACTGAGCCCAAGATCTTAGGGACCAGGGCTTGCGATGTCACTCTTTGGAGCAACAATGAATGCAAAATCTTAGGGACCAGGGCCTGCGATTTGACTCTTTGGAGCAAAAATTGACCCCAAAATCTTAGGGACCAGGGCTTGCGATTTGACTCTTTGGAGCAAAAACTGGGCCCAAGATCTTAGGGACCAGGGCTTGCGATGTCACTCTTTGGAGCAAAAAATGAACCCAAAATCTTAGGGACCAGGGCTTGCGATTTGACTCTTCGGAGCAAAAACTGGGCCCCAAATCTTAGGGACCATGGCTTGCGATGTCACTCTTTGGAGCAAAAAACGAACCCAAAATCTTAAGGACCAGGGCTTGCGATGTCACTCTTTGGAGCAAAAATTGAACCCAAAATCTTAGGGACCAGGGCTTGCGATTTGACTCTTTGGAGCAACTGGGCCCAAGATCTTAGGGACCAGAGCTTGCGATGTCACTCTTTGGAGCAAAAAATGAACCCAAAATCTTAGGGACCAGGGCTTGCGATGTTACTCTTTGGAGCAAGAAATGAGCCCAAAATCTTAAAGACCGGGGCTTGCGATTTCACCTTTTGGAGCAAATACTGGGCCCAAAATCTTAGGGACCAGGGCTTGCAATTTGACTCCGTGGAGCACAAATCGACCCCGAAATCTTAGGGACCAGGGCTTGCGATTTGACTCTGTGGAGCACAAATCGACCCCGAAAACTTAGGGACCAGGGCTTGCGATTTGACTCTTCGGAGCAAAAACTGGGCCCCAAATCTTAGGGACCAGGGCTTGCGATGTTACTCTTTGGAGCAAAGATTGAACCCAAAATCTTAGGGACCAGGGCCTGCGATTTGACTCTTTGGAGCAAAAACTGGGCCCAAAATCTTAGGGATCAGGGCTTGCGATTTGACTCTTTGGAGCAACTGGGCCCAAGATCTTAGGGACCAGGGCTTGCGATGTCACTCTTTTGGGCAAGAAATGAGCCCAAAATCTTAGGGACCAGGGCTTGCGATTTGACCCTTTGGAGCAAAAACTGTGCCCCAAATCTTAGGGACCAGGGCTTGCGGTTTGACTCTGTGGAGCAAAAATTGAACCCGAAATCTTCGGGACCAGGGCTTGCGATTTGACTCTTCGGAGCAAGAAATGAGCCCAAAATCTTAAGGACCAGGGCTTGCTTTGGAGCAAAAACTGAGTCCAAAATCTTAGGGACCAGGGCTTGCGATTTGACTCTTTGGAGCAAAAACTGGGCCCCAAATAATAGGGACCAGGGCTTGCGATGTTACTCTTTGGGGCAAGAAATGAGCCCAAAATCTTAGGGACCAGGGCTTGCGATTTGACTCTTTGGGGCAAGAAATGAGCTCAAAATCTTAGGGACCAGGGCTTGCGATGTCACTTTTTGGAGCAAAAACTGTGCCCTAGTATTGGGGGGAGGAGGGCTCGTGATTTAGTATTGGGAGGAGGCCCGGGCTCGTAAATTAGTATTGGGGGGAGGCCCGGGCTCGTGATTTAGTATTGCGGGAGGCCCGGGCTCGTGATTTAGTATTGGGAGGCCCGGGCTCGTGATTTAGTATTGGGGGGAGGCCCGGCCTCGTAATTTGGAGGCCCGGGCTCGTGATTTAGCCCGGGCTCGTGATTTAGTATTGGGGGGAGGCCCGGGCTCGTGATTTAGTATTGCGGGAAGGCCCGGGCTCGTAATTTAGTATTGGGGGGAGGCCCGGGCTCGTGATTTAGTATTGGGGGAGGCCCGGGCTCGTGGTTTAGTATTGGGGGGAGGAGGATGCCCCAGCCCCCACCCCCCATTTGGAAATAAATGAATTAATTGAATTAATTGAAATACTTGAATTAATTCAATTACTTCAATTAATTGATTTATTTCCAAAGGGGAGGTGGAATTAATTGAATTAATTGAATTAATTGAATTAATTGAATTCATTCAATTAATTCAAGTAATTCATTTATTTCCAAATGGGGGGGATTCCCCAGCCCCCACCCCCCCCCTTTGGAAATAAATGAATTAATTGAATTAATTGAATTAATTGAATTAATTGAATTAATTGAATTAATTCAATTAATTCAAATAATTCAATTAGTTCATTTATTTCCAAAGGGGAGGTGGAATTAATTGAATTAATTGAATTAATTCAATTATTTCAATTATTTCAATTAATTCAATTAATTCAATTAATTCATTTATTTCCAAATGGGGGGGATTCCCCAGCCCCCACCCCCCCCCCTTTGGAAATAAATGAATTAATTGAAGTAATTGAATGAATTGAATTAATTGAATTTCAATTAATTCAATTAATTCATTTATTTCCAAAGGGGAGGTGGAATTAATTGAATTAATTGAATTAATTCAATTATTTCAATTAATTCAATTAATTCATTTATTTCCAAAGGGGGGGGAGGGGTGGGGGCCGGGGAATCCCCCCATTTGGAAATAATTGAATTAATTGAATTAATTGAATTAATTGAATTAATTGAATTAATTGAATTAATTGAATCAATTCAATTAATTCAATTAATTCAATTAATTCAATTAATTCCACCCCCCCCTTTGGAAATAAATTAATTAATTGAATTAATTCGATTAATTCAATTAATTCAATTAATTCATTGATTTCCAAAGGGGGGGGGGGTGGGGGCTGGGGAATCCCCCCCATTTGGAAATGAATGAACTAATTGAACGAAATTATTTATACTATCGCGGCTCGATTTGGCCAAATTTTGCCGGGCAGCCTGCGGGCAAAATTTGGCCAAATCGGGCTGCTCTTCGTATGCCATGAGAAATGCGCGGCTCGATTTGGCCAAATTTTGCCCGGAGGATTCCCGGCAAAATTTGGCCAAATCGAGCCGCGCATTTCTCAGCGCGTACGACGAGCAGCCCGATTTACCAAATTTTGCCCGCAGACTTCCCGGCAAAATTTGGCCAAACCGAGCCGCGATAGTTTAAATAATTTCGGGCCTCCAGAAAGGCGCGGCTCGATTTGGCCAGATTTTGCCGGGCAGTCTGCGGGCAAAATTTGGCCAAATCGGGCTGCTCGTCGAACGCGATGAGAAATGTGCGGCTCGATTTGGCCAAATTTTGCCGGGCAGCCTCCGGGCAAAATTTGGCCAAATCGAGCCGCGCCTTTCTGAAGGCCCGAAATTTTTAAACTATCGCGGCTCGATTTGGCCAAATTTTGCCGGTCAGCTTCCGGGCAAAATTTGGCCAAATCGGGCTGCCCTTCGTATGCGATGAGAAATGCGTGGCTCGATTTGGCCAAATTTTGCCCGGAGGCTGCCCGGCAAAATTTGGCCAAATCGAGCCGCGATAGTTTAAAAAATTTCGGGCCTCCAGAAAGGCGCGGCTCGATTTGGCCAAATTTTGCCGGGCAGCCTCCGGGCAAAATTTGGCCAAATCGAGCTGGGGGGGTGGGGTCTGGGGAATCCCCCCCATTTGGAAATAAATGAATTAATTGAATTAATTGAATTAATTGAATTAATTGAATTAATTGAACTAATTGAATTAATTCAATTTATTCAATTAATTCAATCAATTCCACCCCCCCTTTGGAAATAAATGAATTAATTGAATTAATTGAATTAATTGAATTAATTGAATTAATTGAATTAATTGAATTAATTGAATTAATTGAATTAACTGAATTAATTGAATTAATTGAATTAATTGAATTAATTGAATTAATTCAATTAATTCAATTAATTCAATTAATTCATTTATTTCCAAAGGGGGGGGAGGGGTGGGGGCTGGGGAATCCCCCCCATTTGGAAATAAATGAATTAATTGAATTAATTGAATTAATCGAAATAATTCAACTAATTCAATTAATTCAATTAATTGATTTATTTCCAAAGGGGAGGTGGAATTAATTGAATTAATTGAATTAATTCCAATTACTTCAATTAATTCAATTAATTCAATTAATTCAATTAATTCATTTATTTCCAAAGGGGGGGGGGGTTCAATTAATTCAATTAATTCAACTAATTCAATTAATTCCACCCCCCCTTTGGAAATAAATGAATTAGTTGAATTAATTGATTAAATTCATTAAATTCCAGGGGGAAAGTGGAAATTAAGGAATTTAATGAATTAAATTCTGTCTGTGCAACCCTACAGGACCTAAAATAGGGTCTATTTGGAACATGGCTCTTGCGAATAAGTATACGTTTTGGGGCCTGTTTTCCTCTTGTAAATACGATTCCCAGCTTCCAAATAGACCCTATTTAAGCTGCACACCCCCCCCCCCCCCCCCGAACCCTTAAGCCTAAACCCTAAACCCTCAACCCTAAACCCTAAATCCCAAACCCCAAACCCTAAACCCTAAACCCCAACCCTAAACCCTAACCCCCAAACCCCAAACCCCAAACCCCAAACCCCAAACCCCAAACCCTAAACCCTAAACCCTAAAGGTCGAACCCCCCGAAATCACCCCGCCAGCGTCATGAGGATGCTCGAGGAGCTTGCAGCCGCAAGCAGCCCTTGGTTCGTGAACCTGCACCTGAACCATGGCTTCAGAAAAGGTTTCGGGTTTAGGATTTAAGGTTAGGGTTTCGGGTTTCGGGTTTAGGGTTTAGGGTTTAGCATTTGGGGCTTCGGGTGGGGGGGGTCTGCCGGGGGAGGGTTTCGGGATGCTGGGCTTTAGGGGTGGGATCTTAAGCTTACGATTCAGGTAGGCGGTTGGTGGTTGAGAGTTCAGGGGTTCGAGGGTTTAGGAAGAACCCTAAAACCCTAAATGATAACCCGAAACTCTTAAACCCTGAGCCTCTTGCATGCGGAGCTCCGCCTTACAAAGCTGAAAGGCTTGCACGCCACTGGCGACTCACGACTTTGGTCAATGGGGTTTAGGGTGTCTAGGGTGTTCAAGGTGTTTAGGGTGTTTAGGGTGTTTACGGTGTTTAGGGTGTTTAGGGTGTTTAGGGTGTTGAGGGTTTCGGGGTGTCAGGGTTCAGCGGTTCAGTGCTTCAGTGCTTCTTGGTCATGAGAACCCTAAACCCCAAGCCCCAAACCCTAAACCCGAAACCCGGAACCCCAAACCCAAAAAACCCTCCCCTAAACCCTAATTAAACCCTAAACCCTAAACCCTAAACCCTAAACCCTAAACTCTAAGCCCTAACTAAACCCTAAACCCTAAACTCTAAGCCCAGGACCTACAAGGTGGATTGGCCCCATCCCCTCGTCTTCACGCAACGATGCCTTGAGCGGTACAATCACTTCTTCCAGATCCTGCCTCTCGGCCGGGTTTGGGGATTGGCGTTTAGGGTTT
>CAJNDS010001791.1:0-57500 GCA_905221605.1 Symbiodinium natans
AAAAAGAGAAATGATTGCAAAATCAATCATTTATTCATAAGGGGAAATTCCATCATGATGAGCCGCCGAGGTTTCGGGCCGTAGATATTTGGGTGGCACAAAGCAGGCTCCCCACCTCTAATTCCCTCCTTAGCGGCCCGTTTTGCACCCCTTTTTTTTCGACGTTTTCCTGCAATGGGTACCCCCCGAGGCAAACCGGGCGTGGCGGCGCGGACGGGCGCAACAGGACCAGGGCAATTTTGGCCTTGACACACAAGGACCCCCCAAACCCCCCCGCCCTCCCCTCTTCCGGCCCACTGGTGCAGGGTTGCACCCCAAGCTCTCAGCGCCACTCATTTCTGCGTGGTCACAGTGCGTGTGAAACCCGGTGCGCAGCACGTCGCGCTAGGCATGCTTCTGTTGGGCATGCGGTTTAGGGTTTAGGGTTTAGCATCTAGGGTTTAAGGTTTAGGGTTTAGGGTCTAGGGTGTAGGGTCTCGGGTCTATAGGCTCTAGCATCTGGCGTTGATGCATGAGGCGGCTACATGCGTCCTGGCCAAACTGCCTCTGTGACCCTGCGCAGCTGCAGAGCTTCCCGCAACCATGCACATGCTCACGGGGCTGCGCTGGGCCAGGCCGAGGCGGGTCGCGTAGCGTTAAAATTATCGACAAAGAGTAGAACGGATTGCTAGATCCTGACGATCCATAGGTTCAATTGGGCGATAGTCTCGTCGTTTACTACCCGTGCGCTTGGAGAGAATGCAAATCATCAACTTAGTGCAGCCACCAAACATGCGGAGCGGAAGCGACTATCTAGTCGCATGTTGGAGAGATGTGCCGCGCAAAACATTGGTTTTGAGCCGCTGGTATGGGAATCAATTGGGGGTATGACGCCGGAAACTTCATCCATTTTGGATTCTTTGTGCCGGGTGACCGACGGGCGAATGGGAATTAAACTCGGGACAACCCGTGGAAAGCTTTCGGCCAGGATTTCTGTCGACTTGCAGCGTGGCTTCCACGCGGCATGCGCGTTGCAACGCACGGCGGCACTAATGGTCTTACTGCGTTCATTCGCGCCCCTAATTGATTATTGCTATTGCGATCACAAAGGCGTGTCAAGTTCAGACTTTGGGTTTTGAACCTGTTGCTTTAGAAACTACAGGTGGTTGTGAGATTGGGGCGCATGGTCTTGAAGAATTCCCTTCGCCGGGCTCTTTCTTGATGATTCATGGAAGTCAATAGATCTGAGTCCACTCTAGCAGCCAGATCTTGCGATACGAAAAATGTCAAGAATTTCAGCTCAGAATCTTCCCGATCCCCGATTTGATGGGACTCCGGGACACTTCGAAAATTTCATCACGATTGAGCCAACCCGATGCCATTTCAGGAGAAGACCAGCCTCGGACCCAGATGACAATCCTCGTCGGTGCCATCGTTTTGACGGAGCAGCGCCTTGGAGAACATCAAAAGCCTCCAACCACACTCCGCGAGAGCACAAGAGCACTGCTTCTATAGCGGTTCAACGCCAGGCAGTTGGGGCGACGCTGGCCTCGCAAATTGAGCTTCCTGGTTCGCCGGTGTCAGGTTTGCTCCAGACTGGTTCGTTTGCCCTTCCGGTTGCACTGAAGTAGGCTTAACGCAATTGGCATGTCTCCGGCCCATGGACAGCATGGCAGCCAGAACGAAAAAGATTAAAGCGAACAAGCTTGTGCCGGGAAGGAAATTCCATTGAAATCTCAGCACATCACCGTCGTCGTCTGGGAAGAAATTCTTCTCAAATATCCAGCAATGCTGCTCCAGATACAATGCTGCTACAAAGATCAGGATGCATACTCCAAGAATGAAACAGTTGGTCGCTACATCGCAACATCTCCAAGCACGTCTGCGTCGCAGCAGGTGCGTGAGTTGTGCTGTAACGAAGAAGGCCACCGGCAAAACACCAAGCCCCCAACCTAGGCCCCGGACCAACTCACGGGCAGCACCTCTCCAAATCACGATTCCGTGCTGGTGAAGTTTTTCAGATGCTGTATCCATGAAATGCCAAAGCAACGGAACCTGAGCCAGTGCGAAAACAACTCTCAGCAACCTTAGCAGAACCGACAGCCCTTGTACAACCAGCAAAACAGGCATGAAGGGCTCGTCCCTTGCTCTGATAGCTCAGCAACCGCTGACGCAGCGACTTGGGAGAAAGTGAAAATCCTAAGCTGATCCTGCCGCTTCTTGACACATGGGCGTGGTTTGCTGTCAAGTATGTGAGTGATATGCAAAAGGGCCTACTCAAAACCAAAGCTGACACGGTCAAGAGCCAAGGATCTCCTTGGAAAGCTGGTCGGCAAGACTTCGCTGCACCTGGGCCCAGGATCTGGGAGTGCGTGTGAGCTCTCGGGCCCGGGCCAAGGCTTTGCCCTGCAGAACCGACTCTTCGGACTAGTCTGCTACTGCTACACCCACCTCTGTCCGCACCGTCTCCTCAAACCTCTCGACGCTACCGAACCTTGGTTCCACCGACTGCCATAAGTCGCATTCACTGCGTGCCCACCGCTGCTAGAAACGAAGACAATCCCAGAAGGTGTTGAGCCATACCCAAAAGCCCAAAACCTTGAAAAGCGCAGGTTCTGAGCCCCCTGAAGGGCGTCTTACACCCGTGCGCGCCAGCGCACGCGAACGCGCAGCCATGGAAGGGGAAAGCAGGCTCCAAGGTTGCGCAGTTTCAAGTCTCAAGTTCTTGTGAAGGGCTGCCTTTGCTACAGGATTTCAAGCGTGCGCGGGTAATTCTGGTAGTCCAAGACACCATGATGTGATGCACTGCAGCACGATCCGACGATCGCAAGCAAGGACTTCACCTGAAACTGATCTGTGGTCCTGAGAGCAGCACCAGCAAAGGGTGCTGCTGGCCACCTCAGATCCCCCATAAGCAACCCGACACTGGCGAACTCGAGATTGTTCTTTTCCAAAATGGACAGGGTTTGATCAAGTTGGGGTGAGCCACGAAGCGGCTCAACTCCTCCTGGAGCACCTCCACAGATCGGAAGTAGGCACGACTGGTTGCCACGCTCGTGTAGAAGGCAAGAAAAACCAATGTGCCCAGCACCGGCCATAGAACAGTCTGCTCGTCATCAAGCTGGTCCAGCACTGCTGACGGTAGAAACGTCATCGCGAGCACCACACACGATAAGCCCACAGGCACTGAAACTAAGCAAGGGCCCAGGAATGTTGGTCTTATGATAAGCTTTGCCTTCTGACTTGCTGGACGGCTATGCAGGAAGGCTGCCATCTCGAACACGCACCACCTCAGCCGCGTGAATATATCCTGAACTTGGGGGACAGAAAATCGGCCCCCAAAACCTTAACGCCAAGTGACAGGCGATGGGTGTATGACGGATCCCACAGGACGAGGAGGGCATCTGAGCATTTCAGAAAGGCCCCCATGCTGACAATGGCGGCCACTTTCTCATCCTCGTTCTGCTGATCGATGCACAGAACATCTAGAAATATGTGTTTCCATGGCCTCCAAAAGATTGACACCAAAAGGTACAAATAGAAACCCACGGCAGTGCACCACCATGAGCTCGAAGGATATGTCGGATTCTCAAGGCGAAGATCAGGCAGAAGACCCATCGAAAAAAGGATCATCATCAACATGGCGCCGAGGGTTGAAGCCGTTGCTGCCGCCTTGAAGTTGTACAAGAAGAAGGCAGTAAGAATCTTGCTCCACTTGTTGCCATGCCAGCTATGGCTCCAAAATTCATCGATCTTGTCCGTCGGGAAGCTGACACGACGGAACACATGAGTCTGCCAGCCCTCCGTGCGCAAGACCTGACCGAAGTACCTGAGAGCCTGGTGAGCCTGAGCAGCCTGAATGATGTCTGGCCTGGTTGGCTCCATTCCTTGGTCACTTCGGTTTGTGGAGTTGGCCTGTTCGAGGTCAAAGCCGGGGGCTTCTGTTCTGCCAATACAGAAACTTGTTTGTTCGCAGGGCGCTTACTGTAGAGCGATGCCGCTTGGGACGACTGAAAAGTTACAGGTGATGTCCCAAACTTAGAGCACTACTCAGCTCACAGCATTGCTCTCAGAAATGAATGCGGCTGAAGTGTCTCGAGATGAACTCCGCTATGGCATCCTCGAAGCTTTCGTTCGAACCGCCTGTTTTTCAGCGTTCAGAACTTGAGGCGCTATGCTCTCTGAATGCTCCCACAAGGCCGGGTGCTTTTTTCATCGCTGGTGAGAATGCCCGATACGCGATGAAGCTAGGATCTCGCTTAGGAGCTCAGGGCTCAAGACTAGTGAGTCTTCAAGACCCTAAGCGCAGGCCGAGGCCCTGAAGTGCCAAACTCCTGGAACAAGCACAAGCCGAAGCCGCCAATGTTCTTCTCACTTTTACACCCTTTTACGCCCTTGAACCCCTCACTTCCGAGCTCTCGAACCGCACCTTCCTCTCCCGGAGACTGGCTCGGGAGGCTCGGGGTGCCATCGACGAAATGAGACGGATCCCACTCCATCGCGCAGGAGTTTAGGAAAGACAAGGTGGGGCTGCTGCCCACGGAGACTTCTTGAACCCAACACCCGGAGCCAAGATGCCTGCACACGAGGAGCCAAGTTGGTTTTACCGGGCTACTTAGGATGTGCAGTTGGGCTGCTTTCTTTTTTGAATTATCCTCTTTACCAGAGACCAAAACCCAAGCCTAAAGGGTGGGAACCTAAAGGGTCGGTAGCAGAGAACCCCCTGTTACTTCAGGCTGCTTACACGGCTCAACACTGGAACCACGTCAGTCGAACAACGCATTTACCCCCGAACCCTCGAACAGTTGTCATGCCTGTTCGCGTGAAACTGAGCTCTACAGCTCTCTGTATCGGTCTCTCTCTCTCTCCCTCCCTCCCTCCCTCTCTTTCTCACGCTTGCGGCCGTCTATTTCCGCAGCTTGGCGGGTCGGACTGGGCCCCTCGGAGTTTTTCCCACGCCCTAAAAGGACTTAGTTGGCAATGCAGACGAAACAGCTTCCGGCCATCTTGTTCATCCATTGGGGGCTTTTGGCCGGCGGCTCTTTAACTCCCAACCGCCACACCCATGGCATTTGCCCAGAGACTCCCAAGCAGAATCAAAATACCAACCTCGGTGAGTCGGTGGAAGCACGTGGGTAAACCCTCTTCCCTTACCAGCCCCGCTACCTCGTGAGACATATGACGGAAGCAACAAGAGTATTATGGGTTTTGGAGTCTACATGAGTCTACGGCGTCTACGGTCTGTTGCGGCACTGCTTGGCCTTTGGAACAAAACAGCTTCCGGACCCGGAACAAACCAATCGAGACATCCGGCCAACGACATGCAAGCCACGATCAGGCTCACCAGTGAAAGGAACAGGGAGGCCAAATCTGTTCCACGAAGTCCCGAAGGGGTGATAGTTCGGCGATGCCTCAAATCGATGATGGCCGGCAAGATGTAGATGATCATGCTAGCGCATATTCCTCGAGCGCAAGGTGCATCTTACAGGAACAGCCAGAGTGCAGCGGCAGCATGCTTTTTCCAATGTACCACACACACGAACCCAGGCATACACAAAGAGCGAGCATCCCATCTTCAAACAATTGATGTCAAAGATCCCAAGACTGGTGAATCGAGAGCAACCACTTGACACTTTGGACCCAAATTCTGAACACCCCGTCCCCCTCACATTTCCCTAGAACAAACGGCTGAAATGTCGGACCTCCGAAACAAGACATGACAAGACAGCGGAACACAACAGCGGACGTCAGCGGAGCCACCGGAAACGATGCCCAGAACCGTGGCCAGCGAGACATCTGGCAGCGCTGCGAGGGTGGCTGCCAAGACCAAGGCAAAGGCCAAACTTGCTCCTGCAGAAGAGACATCGCAGGATTCTGGACATCGTCTGACATCGTCTGATAGTTGTGCAACCTTTAAAATATGGGGGCCGTTTTTGAGCCCCGTGCGGAGACTTACAAGTATTTCACTTCTCTGCCAGGCGGCACCGCAGGTTTGTCATGACCCCTTGGTTTTTCCCGCCTGATGTCGCCTCCCAAACCGACCACAGAAACAAAACCCGACCCCCAACCCCCCCCCTTTTCATCCTTCCCTTTGCCCACGACCGTTGGTTTTGGAAGCGTTCAACCGAGATTGCACGTGCTGGGAGATTTGACTCACTGGATGTGGGGCGGCGTCATCCAGCCATGCCATGGATCCCCTTTTGTGAACCTTCGGAAATTCCAGGACCCTCCGACAGATCCTTTGGTTCGCCTGGGAACCCGTCAGCACATAGGACTTCTAGGAAAAACAATGAGGGCACAGGGGCCGCGTGACTCAAAAATGACACATTATCGCCAAACAGAGCGAAAGTACGTACAGTAGAACAGAGATCTTGGTTTGATTTCCTTGCGACGCCTGGCATGGAGATCATTGGTTCTTTGGGCCTTGACCCCGCCGAGCCAAGAGCCCCGCCAACCCTTCTGCCCATGGAGCCGTGTACAACTTCGGGTACCCTGAACAGGACCAGCACAGTTTAGAGAATTGCCCGCGTGGAAAGACAAACTAAACTGACATCTCTCCAGTTAAAAAGACGGGCCCACCCGCCACAAGATAACTGAGCAGAATGAGATTCAGGTTTCCATCGAAGGAGTTATCAGGAGCTAGTTCATTTGGTTGGATGTATACATAAGTCACATCTGCCAAAATGCGCGAGTCATTCAAGAACCGTGCCCTTGATCAAGGCGGGCCACTGGATTTTGCAAGAGAAGGGCATCCATCTTGGATTGTCTTCCGCGCCACGAAGAACCGCAGAGGCAAGGCCAGTGTAAGTTGAACACACAAAGCCTGAGATTAGTGGAAAGAAAGGAAAGGCTCGTCTGCTACATGCTCCTTTGCCTGCACGCCTGACTCTCATCCCCGCACGACCTCAGGCACATCGGAAAGCACGGAACCAAGGGACAATCTTGGCGCCGCGAACCATCCATGAATCTGCGTAGTCGCTGCCCAACGAGTCCATGATATTGGGCTTGACATCCTTACCGAACCTGCAGTAGCCACTGATCGCCAGGGTCAGATAGTTCAGGAGGATCAGGACATTGCTCCAAAGGATGAGGCTGCTTGTACGGCTTTTGTCTGACAAGGTGCACAGCACTGGGATGTAGGCCCAGCTCGAGTTCAGCGAAAAAGAGATGAGCGGCAGTGATGCCGCAACATCAAGAAGACTGGGCTCATGGGATGAGCTAAAAAACTGCTGCAAGCTTTGCTCCGTCACATCAGGCGGTGACACCTGTGCGGCAGTTCTACAATTGCTGAAACTGTGGCGTTGCCGCGACTATTTCTCTGCCATTGTTGTCATTGTTCTTGCCAGCACTATGACTTTTTACCTCATGGGGTTCACAAAACCCGAAGTTTCCGGTGACAGCACTGAACAATGAGCTCATAGGGCGCAATGCACGAATCACCGAATCTGACACTGTTGCCAATGTCCGCTGTGCCACAAAGACCGTGACCAAGGTGATCAGGACCGCTACCACACATCCAAGCCAAGAGAACTTCTTCAGAAACGTTAGATCTTCACAGGAACCTGGCTTGCAAGAACACTGTTACGGCTTCAAAACTTTGGCTTTGCCAAAGCCTGACATTCGGCATCGATGCTTGTCCACGAACGTCTCTCTACGTGTCTGTCTGCACATGCAGATGAAGGTGAAACTTAAGGTGTGCTGCTTCTGTTGCTTTTGGCAGGGCTGCGTGTGGAATATCAGCACATCGCAAAGTCACGAATTCCTGGGAATGTCCGCTTGAATTCAATCAAAGCAGCTCAAGCACCAGAGAAAGCAGGCGATGCCACACAGAACTGCTCGTCCACAAGAAGGAAAGAAGGCGAGAAACTCTGCCCTGACCAAAAGCACATCAAAATGTCCACAGACAGAAAAGGATAATCGGGATAATAAGATCTCCTTTCCACGCAGGCAAGTACCACTCAATAGCATCAACGATAACAAGGACCCAGGCACTTCAGGATCACCAGGAACGCCACCGCGCCGCCCCAGGCATAGAAGATGAGCAGGAACTGACAAAGAAGCGAGAAGGAGCCACCCAAGACCCGGATCACGAGTTCTGAATAGGACTCCAAGCAGCCTGGCAGCCGAGTTCGTGTGGATTCGTTGAGGGTTCTGCGGTCGCCCGCATTTTTTGGCGTAGCATGTATAGGGTACTAGGGTTCTAGGGCAGGTGCCGAAGCGCAGTCTCCTGCACAAGTCCGCAGTCCGTCGCATTGCTTGTTTCTTCGCCGCTCTCTAGGCTAGGCATGGTTCAAGCCTGGAGCGTGATTTTGACTGAAGACTTCAAGACTTTTGTTTCTTGCTTGCGCGTAAGTGTGCGCCTGCAATGTTAGCTTCAGGGTTTGGGTCCAGCTTGTGGTCCGGGCTGCAAGGCTTCCAACAGTCGTTTCGCAGCGCAACCCGCCCGGGGAAGGGTAGGCCAACGAAGCAGCACAGGTGCCAGCTAGGGGCCGAGGGAGGCGGCTCCGAAACTCAATAGGTGGCGCAATGTGGTGGTGATGGTGGTGGCGGCGGCGGTGGTGGTGGGGGTCCGGGCAACGGCGGCGGCGGTGGTGGTGGTGTGCGTGACACAAGTTAGCAGCCCACGCTGAGGTGAGGCCGTCCTCGGGTGTCGTATTTGGCAACTTGCTCGCTGCAGCCGCGAGCACTCCATTACCGAGCCCGAGGTCGGGTTGAAGAGGGAATGCCCCGGCGTTTTGGTTCTAGGTGTGCCCGAGCCTCCGGTCCAGGAGGAGCACCGCCATTTTTGCGGATAGTGCGTCGCACACAAAAGTGCACGGCGGCACTCGCAGTGAACGGAAGCAGGCGCTGCAACTCTGGCTAGCGCCTGCGTTTGTGTTGCTCGCGGCGCTTCAGGTCGTAAGTGGTAAGTGTTGCCGCAAGCAGATGGGATGGAAGACTGTCCCTGAATACAGGCCTGATGAGCCGCCATCACATGCAGGAATCCCAAGATCGTGCTTCAGATGCATCATCTCCCGCAGGAGGCCGGGATGAGCGTGCTTTTATCTCAGCTCGTTGAAAGCATCGAGTTGCAGCGCATGCGAGATCAACCCACACAAAGCACAAGTTAAAGCATTCGCCGCTCTGACGGATACGACGTGCACCGCATTGCATTTCCTGCCAAGCTCCACCCTTGCACGGCATTCTGATTTCTGTCAGAGGAACCCAGAGAGCCTTCAAAGTGAGGCCCGCCTGCCAGTGTGCGGCTACTACAAGCAACATTCCTTCCAGGCATAGGAGCTCTTCCCAGAAGGCAAAAGGACATGTACAGTTTGCTGGTCGTGCTCTCCTGACGAAGGCACAAAGGAGAGTGCTGCAGTGCATTCGGTGTACTTGTCCTGAGTCGCCTGCGTTGCGTGCTTTCCGTGCGCTCTTCAGTCTAGGCACAGGTGAAGCCTTGAGCATGTTTTGTGCATGGCTGTTCACCACAGTAGGTGCCGCAGTCTACAAAGGATCTTGGACACGCTTTAGAACTTTCTTTCTTGCTTGCGTGAAAAATCTCCGCGTTAATGGATTCGGACGCAGAAAATGTGTGCAGTCCACAGTTCTTTCCATTCCTGCCGGCACACACCAGCAATATGCGAATGTATCGGCATCCCGGTGCAGATTCCAAAGGCCTATTCTAAGAACGGTGAGCTCGACCACTCAAGCCCAACGTGCGAAGATGTACATCGACACGTCGACTCCAGCAAAGCTAGCACACATAGCATTACTGAGTCAAGATTGGCATGTAGGATGGTACAGAATGCAAACGACCAACCATCCACCGGGTTCCGTTAAGTGGTCCTCTCCTTGCGGCGTGTAGTACAGCTCGTAGTAGGAGAGCGTCTTCAAGGAGTGCATTGAGAGGGCAGTGAAGACGACTAAGGAGAGGACACCTCAATGATCAACAGCAGCAAATAGCTGCAGACATGCCGGCAAGTAACTTCACCACTTCGGAATTGCATAAGGAACACAAAAGCTTCACTTGCGTACTTGAGCTGCCCCACCAAAGCCCGCCCAACTTGTGCATAGCGTAGGGCAATGTCAGCTGCCCGGCACCCAGAACGGACAGCAAGACGTTGAGAACGCATCTAGGCAAATCTGTGCTCCCCACGTGTGCATCTCCATAGCCTTGGATGTTTACGGCCTGCTGCTTGCATTTGGATAAGCAGCTGTCTCCTCTTTTCTTTAACTTTAACGTATGATGAAGCCGCAGACTTGCTTCCTGTGTACATACCAGTTTGCAAGGTCCTTCGAACGAGAGGTGCTACGCCGATCGTCGGCCTGAGAAACCGCGGTTATTGTACATTTACGTTTGTGTATTGTTTCCAAGAAACTTGTTGAAATATTTTTTTTCCAACTGCTTTCGTCGCAGAGTTGTTCAGATTCAACGTTTGCTTATCATGAGGAGGATTTTGGTACATATATTAAGTACATATATAAATTCATATAGATATATGTGAATATATGTATATCAACTTCCAGAAATATGACTTTTACATATTTAGACTTCGACTGAATTTGTCACAAGAACTGCAGAAAACATCGCTGAGCAACGCCCGATCTGCCCCGTGTTCAGACAATCCTCGCTGCACACGCTGTGCCCGCGATGGACGAGTCCGTCAGGTGTCAGCAAAGCAGCTGCGTCCACAGTCATGGCGCGATGGGAACAGGAGGACCGCGGCAGTTCTCTGTTCCTTCCCCGCAGTCCCTAGATCCATGAGGAGGCACCTAAACCCTCTTTTGCAGCTCTGGATTGGGTGAAGCCATACCGTAGATCGCGAGTAAGTGGTGATCGGCAGTCTATAACTACCGTGCCACACTCTGACCTGCATGTGAGCCACGTCGAAAGGCTGCGAGCCACTGATGGGAAAGCTCATACACAGCCATCCCCGGATTCTATTCCTCCATACCAGACAACCAGTAGCACGATGCACAGAGAAACGCTAGACTTGTTCTTCTTTGCTTGGAGCCGGTCTTTGCTGAATGAATTACCGTCATGTCAGCAAAACTCAGAGCAAGGTGGATGCACACATGACATGGAAACTTCGTAAGTATCGCAAGACAGGGCCAAAAAATGACTGAACAGGAAACGGCCTCAATTCCAGCTGTTGTTATTCCATCAACGGACAACAGCGAACGCAAAGTCCATTTTCTTACAATTCTTACAAGCAAGCTTCTCTGGGTCTGGGTATCATTCTGCCACATGCGCTGGAGGCAGAACCCTGGAGTCAGCTGTCCGACCCCGTATTGGATCCTGTGCAGCGCCGAAAACGTCCCTGAGGAACGCTCCCACAGACTTTTGCCTGGGGGAAGGGGAAAAAAATGGCACAAGCATCGGCCTGCAACTCGAACAGAGAATGTTCCATTAGGAGCTAAGGAAGAGATCATAAGAGCCTGATTTTGGTCATCGTCGTAATCGACGAATATTGCTCGCATACCAAACTTCATGCTTTTTTGGTGAGGATCCCGGATTCCTCGATGGCTTCGATCCATTCAATGAACTCGGCTCTGGTGACAGACGGTTTGACCCGTCCAAAATGCACATACATCAAAGTCGCCAGATCATCGGGGCTGATCTGAAGTGGCAGAGCTGTTGCAATCTCAAAGACAGTTGCACGGTGAGGAGTCTCCTTCTGGATTCTTGAAAAGAAGGTCTCCAGATCTCGCCGCCGTTCCTCCACGGGGCGGGCCGCTGTGGCCAGCATGAACAGGCTTCTGCATTTCCTCCAAGTGAGCAGTCCACTTCCATCATCATCCACCAGCCTGATCAGATTGCGAGCAACGCGGTCGGCTGTTGCCATAAAGCCCATCAACTCCATGTTTTTGGCCAGCTCAGAAGCGGCAACAGAGCCATCATTTCGGGCATCCCAACTGGCGAACACACTAAACACTTCGGTTTTGAAGCCTGACGGGAGCTGGTCGAAGATGTCGCCTCCTCGTTTCACCTTGCCAATGGCATCTGCATGTGCAATTTTATTCAAAGACTCCGCAGATCGTCCTGTCAAAGCCTGGGCAATGGCCATGTTCTGGGCCCAAGGCTCACCGTTCATCACGGCTCTAGCTTCCATGCCCTGCAAGTGGATCAGCCGCGTGCAGCCACGCAGGAGCCCTTCAATACCAGTGATTCTGACCTTCCTCACAAGACCACGTTGCTTATCGACAAACCAGTTGTCGGATCGAGTGCGTGTCACAACAGCTCTGACAGTGAGACGACGAACTAAGTCTGGAATCAGCACATATAGCATCAATGGCCATTCTGCCCATGCAAGTGTGAAAGGTACCACTCGGTCCCAGCCATGGATACTGCCGTTCAACCAATCCACCATGAGAGAAGAAACAATGGCTGCTTGCAGGAAGCAAAGCAGCTTGAAAACACCCGTGTACTCTTGGACAAGCATAAAGTTGCTCGGCTCTTGCTTTTTGGCTTCTTGGATGCGGGGTACCTCCGAACCTTCCACTCCTGGACAGTGTGGGCGGTACCGCCTACCTCCCCGGCTTTCACCCGGTGCCAGTGTGGAATCCAGGAATGATGCCCTCCGCAGCATCTGGATGGATGTCCCGGAGAACATGCGGAGAATTTGTCGAGGATCCTCAGGTACTCGTGGAGTTAACTCGTAAGTGTCCTCCTCCAAGACGATTGAGAGGGCAAAAGCAAATGCCGCAAGGGTCCAAGAACAAAAGCATTGCATGGCTTGTCCATTCAGCCAGTCAAGAGAGAGGCAAACTCCTGTCACCAGGCCCACTAGCACAAGGGCATACAACCACGTCAGCACGTCCACCTCCACCAAAGACAAAACCTCGTGCCAGAACACAAACGGGGTTCGGGGCCGGAGGGGGCGGGGGGGTGGGTGGGCTTAGGTGGATCTCATTCTATTCCACTTGCCAAAGTCTCCAGCAATGGGCTGGGATACGTTTTGGTTCAGACAGGGCAAGGACTTCGTGAGGATCCATTAGGCGAGAGTTGCAGGTTGTTCTTTGGTTTGCGTCCAAGCCGCGATTTGGGCCAGCTGCTGTTCCAAAAAGGCTTCAAAGCTGAAGAGCCCAGGGATAACTCCTTCCGAAGCGAGAAGTTCACTCTGAGCACCTTCAAAAAGAAAGCCATGACGAACAGCTCGCCACATGATCAGCTTGTGAACATACTTGCTACGAAGCGCCGCCCGTTCAACAACTGTCTCACCATAGGAAAACTTCTTGAGCGCTCTCAGCTCAATCTTAGACATAGACTCATCAATCTCCAACTGGTCAGACCTGTCGTCAGGAGACGCAGATCGCTGCAAGTAGCCTTCTGAAACCAGCAGCGATTCTATTGATAGCGGATCTTTCCCAAAAGCCCGGGTGCTTTCGTAATAGGCCCATGTTCGTGCTGTTTCACGCGAAATTCTTAGGACAGCGACCCCTTGAAACAGCAGCACAACCAGAAGCAAGAATGTTGCCATGTGGACATACTCAAAGGTTTCTGGAAGTATGTTGAACTCCTCTGTACCCCAGTCTATCAAAGGACCATCTTCTGGTAACAAGTGCGTCAGAACAAATAGGAGGAGGCCGATAAAACCCAGAATGGTAATCTCACGGAAGAGGGCATCGAGAATTTCCCCTCCGGTAGTGTCACCGCTGGCTTTCAGTTTCTTGCGAAGCCATTTTTCTGCCTTCTCAAAGGCTGCCGACAACACAACGATGATGAGCACCTCTCCGAAGAAGAAAACTGGCCGATTGTTCACTTCCTCGGCTAGGACGCTGAAGACTGCTGACCGAGTGATCCGAGTGACGCTGCCTCGTACTTGAGGTCTGCGTGCTACGAGGCAGTCATTTGGCTGTCGCGGTCCTCCGGGTCTTGGTCCGCAAAGAAAGGCTGGGCTTGTCGGGCTGGCAGGCAGCGCCGGCAGCGCTTTCCACAACAGAAAGGCCAGCGAAGTAAGCACGAGGCCAAGTCGACCTGCTTCGTGCCGCCTCTGCCGCATCATTCCATGGCACGGAGACTCGGAGGCCAGTCTGGCGTTTCGGGTCTTGTACGAAGTCTTATGCGGTATACGCAAGCTTGTTCGTGGTCAATTAAGTCCTGATCGCCTTGCAGGCCTCCCTCTCTCAAGCTCTTGGTTCCAAGGCCACTGTACTGGAATGATGTGGAAACTCTTCGCTTTTCATCTTGACAAGCTTTCTGACCAAGTATGCCCGATGATCATGAGTTTTGTGGGACGAAACTTGAAGGAGGTTCGGGCCTGGTCCTCCATATTTAGCAGAGCCGAAACCAGGTGGCACAGACAGTTTCAGCATGTTCCAATCTACCAAATGCGTGTCAATGTGCGCAGCAGCCGCAACAATGAGCTGAGAGCTGGCAGCCCCGTTAGTTCCAAACCAGGAGAGGCTGCTAATCTGCCAGTCAGCTTCGCGAAGCGAAGCGCGAAGCGAAGCGCGAAGCGAAGCGCGAAGCGAAGGAAAGCAAGGGCGACTGCTTGCAAAAAGACAAGAAATATTTATTGCAGGGAATAGCGCAATACTAGCAATGTGGAAACAACCATGTGACCATGGGGGCATGTGGCGTAGCAAAATGTATGCACGGCTGCGCGTCGCCATAACTTCTGCTGACATTGCCCAAATCACACATGCAGGATGACCTACGAATACCTAGAGCTTGTCCAGATAGACCCATGCCTCCCACATCGCATAAGATGCATCCACAAGCATCTAGTCAAAACATTGCCTCGTGCCAAAGGCTGCCTGCTAGCGGAAGCAAATCTGACACAAAACGAAAAGGACTGAACCTAGCAGATTGTTTGGCACAGCCTCCTCGCGGCTCCAGCCGAGTCTTGCTGAGGCAAAATCTTGCCAAAACACACACAAATGAGTTTAAAAGGTTTACAGCTGTGCGTCACTTCTCTTAGCATGGTCCTAACATACTCGACATACTTGATACACCTTGAAGCCAAAAAGTGTATGGGTTGTTTGAAACGCTTCAATTTCATGGTGCTCCGTTACTTTGAATTCTGACGCCACACCATGCATTGATTTTTGCACTTTCGGAGGCAGGCTCGCGTTTGCGGCAACCGGTCATGTCTGTCTATTTGTATGCATATCTGCAATATTTCTATGCTCGACATGTGGCAAAGTAGTGTTCAGAAAAAGAGAGAGAGAGAGAGAGAGAGAGAGAGAGGGAGAGGGAGAGGGAGAGGGAGAGGGAGAGGGAGAGGGAGAGACATGCAGTCAATGACGGTTGCAGATGCGAAAAGAAGAGAGCGTTCACTGCTGTGAAGAGCTGTCGAAGACTCTTCCATGGCAATGGGTGTCACAAAATGGAGAATCAGACATCCTCCAGCCTGCATCAGCCAAGGATCCCTGATCCCAAGAAGCTTCGCCTCATCCAGGAAATCACGAAAGACACGCTTGGATTGAGGGAAATGGCTACAGCGAAGGAGGGCCCCGAACTGCAATGCTGCTACAGTTTGTGCCACACGTGCGCGCTGCATACGCCGCCGGAATCGGTGGAGTGCTTTGCTCGCGTCACTGTTGGTGCACCCATTCTGTCGTTCCCTAGAGCTGCGAACGCAAGCCGCGTGGTGCTCGTGGTATCATGGTTTCCGGGGCTCAGAGTCATATCCTGGAACTCGCGCGCTGAACAAATTTGTCGCCAGCTGGGGGTACCGAGAAAACGCCGCAGATTTGCACCTCGGATGGGGGAGCTTTGCATCGCTTTGCATTGGTCGTGCTGCTACTCCGTCTCCGTCACCTTCAAGCCCCACAAGACAATGTCCAATGACACTGCGATTTGCATGACGGCTGCTCGAAAGCAAATAACAACTACTATGAATGGAAAGTCGTTTCAGGTCGTTCTCATTGCACCAGGGAAACATCTAACGCACAGTCCATTTTCTTCCGAGCAATTCTCTGGCATGCTCCCCAACCAAAGGCACTCGCAGTTCAAGCTTCACGTTTCGAGAGGACCCCAGACATCTCAATGGCCTCTACCCATTCAACGAACTCGGCTCTGGTCACAGATGGCTTGACCCGCCCAAAATACACATACATCAAGGTCGCCAGGTCATCGTCTCTGATCTGAAGTGGCAGAGCTGTTGCTATCTCAAAAACAGTTGCGCGGCGAGGACTGTCCTTTTGGATTCTTGAAAAGAAAGCCTCCAAATCTCGGCGTCGTTCATCCATGGGGCGGGCAGCTGTTGCTAACATGAACAAGCTTCTGCATTTCCTCCAAGTGAGTAGTCCACTTCCATCATCATCCACCAGCCTGATCAGATTGTGAGCAACGCGGTCGGCTGTTGCCACAAAGCCCAGCAACTCCATGTTTTTGGCCAGCTCAGAAGCGGCAACAGCGCTTTGATTTCGGACGTCCCAACTGGCAAACACACTAAACACTTCCGTTTTCAAGTTTGGTGAGATCTGGTCGAAGATCTTACCCCCTCGTTTCACGTTCTCTCTGGCAGATGCCCTTGCAATTTTCTTCAAAGACTCAGCAGATCTTCCTGTCAAAGCCTGGGCACTGGCTTTACTCTGGGCCCAAGGTTCACCGTTCATCACGGCTTTAGCTTCCATGCCCTGCAAGTGGATCAACCGCGTGCAGCCACGCAGGAGCCCTTCAATACCAGTGATTCTGACCTTCCTCACAAGACCACGTTGCTTATCGACGAACCAGTTGTTGGTTTGAGTGCGTGTCACAACAGCTCTGACAGTGAGACGACGAACTAAATCTGGAATCAGCACATATAGCATCAATGGCCATTCTGCCCAGGCAAGTGTGAAAGGCACCACTCGGTCCCAGCCATGGATACTGCCATTCAACCAATTGACCATGAGGGAAGCGACAATGGCTGCTTGTAGGAAGCAAAGCAGTTTGAAAACACCCGTGTACTGTTGGACAAGCAGAAAGTTGCTCGTTTCTTTCGGTTTGGCTTCTTGGATGCGGGGCACCTCCGAGCCTTCCACCCCCGGACAGCGCGGGCGATACCGCCTACCTCCCCGGCTTTCACCCGGTGCCAGTGTGGAATCCAGGAATGAGGCCCTCCGCAGCATCTGGATGGATGTCCCCGAGAACATGCGGAGAATTTGTCGAGGATCCTCAGGTACTCGTGGAGTTAGCTCATAAGTGTCCTCCTCCAAGACGATTGAGAGGGCAAAGGCAAATGCCGCAAGGGTCCAGGAGCAAAAGCATTGCATGGCTTGTCCATTTACCCAGTCAAGGGAGAGGCAAATTCCTGTCACCAGGCCCACTAGCACAAGGGCATACAACCACGTCAGCACGTCCACCTCCACCAAAGACAAAACCTCGTTCCAGAACAAAAACGGGGTTCGGGGGGGAGAGGGGGGGCTGGGCTTCGGGGGGGCGTGCGTGCTGCGTTATGTACTTGGTCGATCTCATTCCATTTGCACTTTCGTGAGAATCTATTGGGCGAGACTTGTTGGTTCTTCTTCGGTTTGCGTCCAAGCTGCGATTTGGGCCAGCTGTTGTTCCAAAAAGACTTCGAAGCTGAAGAGTCCAGGAATTATACCTTCCGAAGCGAGAAGATCACTCTGTGCGCCTTCAAAGAGAAAGCCGTGACGAACCGCTCTCCACATGATCAGCTTGTGCACATACTTGCTACGAAGAGAAGCTCGTTCAAGAATTGTATCACCATAGGAAAATGTCTTCAGCATTCTCAGCTCAATCTTAGACTCATCAATATCAGTCTGCGACTTAGCGTCAGACGCAGATCGCTCCAAGTAGCCTTCTGAAACCAGCAGCGATTCCATTGACAATGGATCTTTCCCGAAGGCGCGGGTGGTTTCGTAGTAGGCCCATGTTCGTGCTGTGTCACGCGAAAGTCTTAGGACAGCGAACCCTTGAAATAGTAGCACGACCAGAAGCAAGAATGTTGCCATGTGGACATACTCAAAGGTTTCTGGCAGTATGTTGTATGCATCCGAACCCAAGTATATCAAAGGGGCATCTTCTGGTATCAAGTGCGTCAGAACAAATAGGAGGAGGCCGATGAAACCCAGAATGGTAATCTCACGGAAGAGGGCATCAAGAATTTCACGTCCCGTAGTGTCACCGCTGGCTTTCAGCTCCTTACGAATCCATTTCTCTGCCTTCTCAAAGGCTGCCGACAACACAACAATGATGAACACCTCTCCAAAGAAAAAGACTGGCCGATTGTTCACTTCCTCAGCTATAACGCTGAAGACTGCGGACCGAGTGATCCGTGCGACGCTGCCTCGTACTTGAGGTCTGTTCGCTACGAGAAAGCCATTTGGCTGTCGAGGTCCTCCGGGTATTGGTCCGCCAAGAAAGGCTGGGCTTGTCGCTGAGCTGGCAGGAAGCGCTTTCCACAACGGAAAGGCCAGCGAAGTAAGCACAAGGCCAGCGCCACGGGCTGCGTGCCGCCTCTGCCGCATCATTCCATGGCACAGAGACGCATGCGGAAAACGTAAGCTAGTGGTCAACTGAGTCTGCTGAACCCACCAATCTTTATCTCGCAGCCCTCCCTCCCTCAAGCTCAGCTTCCTAGGCCACTGCACTGGAATCATGAACCTGTGGTATGGCAGTTGTTCGAGTCGCCCTAAAGTGGGTCCTGGCGCTGAAGGATCAGGAAAACCATGACCCTCAAGACTAAGACTGGCCAAATGCTTCGGAAACATGAAGTCAGGCCGCTCCTCAATCGCCAAGCTTTGCACATGCCGCGCGTACCGTTTGAGTTTAAGAACAGCAAGGGCATCGGCCGACCCTCAAGCTCGCAGACTCCGCGTGTATTGGCCTAGATGGCATTTGGATCTCTACGGTCGTCGCAGTCAAACGGCGCAAAAAAACCAGCAACCCTGGGCCCTGCCTTGCATGAACCCGCTGACCTTTGGGTGCTACGCGGTCGGTGCACAGTATACTTGCACAGCGCTGCCTTGTGCGTTCCGTTGGGGCTTGCAGCGGAGAGCACCGCGGAGCCCGGGCCTAGGCGTCCATCTTCGGGTCTTGTGGGGGTTCGGAAGGGTTCAATTGAGGTGGCTATTTTCTCGTTAAATCTTGGGGGCCTTACCTTACCCGGCTGACAGCAACAATCCTCTAAGTTAGCCCTCTAAGAGCCTGAACCCCCATGGGCGACATAATGTCGGTTTCAAGGCTCAGGAACTGAAACTTCCAGTGTCTGACGGCTGCTGCTATTTTTTTGTCCGCACCTGCAGGCGGGTTCGGCTTGGAATTTGCGCGCTGCGCGCATCGGGCACAAACTGCTCGGCAAATCAAGAGCCTCAAATCTGCCCTTTGAGGGCATCGAAACAATTCAAACACGACAACGCAAAGGGAAGGTTGGCCGCCGTTGCAGTAAGGTTTTGCTGGGGGCCGAGTATCTGTCGTGACGAGTCATGTATGTTCTCAGAATGAACCGGCATCTCAGCGAACAGAGGGTTTCCGGGAATGCTCCGGGAATGCCTGATGCTGCAATCTCTAAGACCCTAGGAGAATGTCCTACGACACGGCAGCGACGAGACCTTGGTTGTCGATTAGCATGACCTTCTCTTCGAGGGCAATGCGAAACGGCGCATGCTAACGCACTCCGCCCTGTGAGTGAGCCGGTCTTCTGTGGCGAGGCACGCTGGTCAATGAAAGCCCTGCCAAAAAACATGCCAAAGCCAGACTATATGCCTAGGGCCATCGACAGGAAGGAGTGAGCATGAGCGAGTCAGAAGCAAGGAACCGGAGTCCCCGTGCACAGGAGAGGTTGCAGTGTGCCGCTGTGATGAGACTTAAAAAGACCAGCCTGGCAGTCACTGCCCCTAGATCGCAAAGAGCCCCACGTGCCCCCGCGATGTGGAAGATAGTTGCAGAACGCAACACAAGCGCGGCCCTAGCGCGCTCTGGATAAAACAATTTGGCTGAGAGCACACTGAGTGCCCCTTAGAACGAGCTGTTGATGGTTAAAGATGCCATGATGGCCATGCACGCTCCTCCGACTGGCTCAGGCATGTCCGTCGCGGCGGGGGGCTCCTTCATGCGCCTTCTTGGCAACGGCCTGAGGCACCGCGCGGGTAAACAAGAGAAACCTGTGAAACCTTCGGCTTTGACAAAACATTTTGGACGGCAGCCGAACGAACTGCGACAAAGTTCGGGAGCCACGAAAGCTTCCTAGCTTTTCCCTACTGAACCTCGCAGGCCTGCTCTTATCTTTTGCCAAGCATGGTAAACTGCACAATCCTTGGAACCATAGGCACACACATGGTGAAGACCGAAGTCCCGTTATCCCCCGCACTTAAGTGCAAAACAAAGCGTCAAAGATCGGCGAGAAGGCTGGGTCCTTCGGAGAGATACTTGCAGGGCCGTGGCTTAAGGTGCGATGCTCTGTTCCCTAAGTCAGGATGCCACCTTCCCATAGCAGGTGCTGGGGCCAGAAGGATGGCACGAAGCGCTCACAACTAGCCTGAGTGTTAATCTGCTCAAAGCAACCTGTTTCTGCCCAATCTTGGTGCGCATGAAGTGGTCGTAGGTGGCCTCGCAAGTGGAACAGGATATGGCTCAGGACATTCGAAGTCAAAAACCCACCTCTATGGGAAGTGCTGGAAGCCCGCCCTACATGAGCATCGATCAAGAGTACCATCACGCCATCTAGTGGTCCCCAAGACATCCCAAGACGATCAAAAAACCTTCAATCCCGATGCACACCCGCTTTGACCTGCTAGTGATCTGCTGACTCCAGGACACCACAATTCAGACTCGAACCCAAAGGCCCGCCACTTCATCCCCACACAGTGTGTCAAGACTAAGGAGCTCCACAATCTGGAGAAAGAGGGGCTGCGTAGGTCGATGTGGCGGCGCGCCCACGACGGACCGTGTTACCGTGTTGTTTTCTCGAAGCCCGCTCGCTTCTTGGATGAAAATCGCCCGCTCGTCTGTGGCGCAGACGCGGCCCCGCTCGCCGTCCTCGTCACTCGCATCACTTTGTGGCTTCTGGGCTCGGGAAATGGCGAGCTCTCATCGCTTTCGGAGCTCGCGAAATGCGAAACTGTCATCGCTGTGGAACTTCTGGGCCCACATGGTCTCTCACCTGTTTGGGGCCAACGTGAGCAGAATGTTGAACCGAACAAAAGCCTGAGTCCTAAGATGGCCAGATATATATATATATATGTATAATTTTTTTTTGGGAAGCACCTGGCTCGGCCAGCAACATGCATAGACAATTACATAGAACTTTGCAGAGCCATCGTCCGAATCGGCTCCAAGCCCGATGCCAACAAGATGTCAACCCGTAGTATGCGCCTCGTATCCCTGGAGCTGAGCGGGGTGCACGCGGATGAACTTTCCTTTCTGCCTGGGGGTGCCGAGATTCTCTTGGGTTCAAAAATCCAGGGGTCATGTTCAGATACCGCACGTGAAAGGGGTTGCTGAGCCGCATCGCCCCTGAGCTTTCTAGTAGAACATAACATAATATGTATATTATACATATTAACCTCGCCGTTCCTATGGCATCACGAGGCCCAAAAGACAAAGCCTCGAGCAAACGATGTCAGCTTGGACCCCGTTTAGCGTTGCTGCATCTTACTCAAGCTACTTGATTGCACGCGAACTTCAGGGAACTACGATGGTCAGCAGCCGCCGCCCCTTCGCAGGTTCTGGCAAATCCGGTACAACGTTGCCGCACCCGCCCCCAAGCCTCTGTTCATCGCCAAAACTCAGTCTGCAGCAGTGGCCGATGCTTGAGAAAGAAAAAATTGGAACCATTGCTCGCCGCTGCACGCTTCTGTGAAAGTCTCATGTTCGCTTTTTGCTGGGTCTACAATCGGAGGATATTACCAAGCCTTGTGAATGTGCGTAGTCCTGGGACGGAGTTCGACACGACAAGCAATCGCAGTGATCCCGATGCAACGAGACCCAGCGCCATGCGACCGTCTATCTGCTGGATAACTTATATGAGACGCATCATGTCAACGAGCCAGTCCCTTGAAGCCTCATGTACTTGGTGAGGCATTGTCCGTCAAGCTGGCGATAGAACGCCGAGGCGTACCTACGCTGCAGCTCACGATGGACAGGGTCTGCAAAGTGCCTATTCTGCACAGTCCTTGCTCCAACCCAATCCAGCAAAACATGGCTGGAAGCTGCTTCAGAACCAGCATGAACACTCCCATGGACAACCTGGCGCACTTGGGCTCTGTGAAGTTGATGAAGGCGTAGCCCACGTTGATGTTCAGCTCAAAGTTGTGCCTCAGAGGCTTCCCCTGTTGCGCGACCCATGTCTTTGACTAAGACACCTGGAGCTGCAGTATGGGAGAGAAAGACTGCCTTCTGCTGCAGGACCGTCCTTCATCAACGTGCCATAAACCTGGCACAGTATGGATGTCCCAAGCCACGACCTTACCCTGAACGAGTCTTACCCTGACACCCCCCCCCCACCCCCTTCCAGGACTCCGGGCGGAAGGTACAAGAAATCGTAGCACCCTTCGAAGCCACGACCATGCAACTGCCGAGAACGAGCGGCTTCGGGGTGGGTCGATCGGCTCACATGCTTGTGGTCTTTCGAGGTCAGGTCAGGGAGATGAGGCGAGATGATCTCCAGGCTTTATGGGGCAAATTGCAAGGTTTTCCGTTCGGGGGGGGGCTCTGATTTGGGCCTCTTTGTGGATGCCTCCGTAAAGGGACCTCCTCAGACATCTCAGAGTCCCAACGGGGCTCTTGAAACTTTTCTGAAACCAAAGGCTCAGAATCACAGGGCAACTACGATGGGAATTCCCGAAAGTTCGCATTTCCATTCAACCACTCGCTGCAAGAAAGAGTCGCACCCAGAATTGTGTTGCCCTACAAGCATTCATATACAAACCACCAGCAAGGACCATGGGTGTGAAGCAAGCTAAGGCAAGCACGTACAATGGCACAAACGATACGGGCTAGGGGAGTCGGGGCTGAACTATGAGGCAACCACGCCTGCACACCTGCCATGGCATAGCTGTGTTTGTTGGCTATTGCCAACCATTATTTCATTCTAGTGCTACCGAAGGCAGGCCTGACCAATGCCACCGTCTGGGGGTGTTGCCGGCTGCTGTACATCACTAGGATCGGATGGGCTTGAAAGGTGGTCTGAGGTCCGGATCCGGCGGGTTGAGGGTCAGAGTGAGGGAGCGCCTCATCCACGAGCTTCTGCTGGGTATGGTGCGGCGGAATATTCCTTGCAAGCGCTGTGGCGGTTGAAAAGGATCTAAACCCCTGCACGCGCCCAGTCTTCGGATGCCCTGCAATACAGCGACTGTGACCTCATGAAGGTGGCCTCTCAACAACGCGACGACCATCAATCAACTTTCCAGTCGAGTGAGAGGTCTCTTGTGCACAATGAATAGCACAGATGCACGAGGAAACATATCTCATTCGGAACTCTCTAGTTGCCTCGACTGCAGTTCCCGTCAAAGCTTCTGGAAACCATTGAGCCAGTAGAACGGTCCCCCGTATTCGCCCGCAGTAATCTTGGCACGTGCCTTGAGTGTAGAAGGTTCGACACCCCTTTCGTGCTTCCTTGCTCTTTGGATTGGGGGTGTCGAGATCTGGACTCTGGAGGCAATTGTGACACACAGAGGTTCCGTTCTTCCTGTAAGCCCGTCCTTTTGGGTGATCACTGCCTGGCCAACCCCGTGGCCTGAGGAGGGGTGGGCCAGAAGGGGGCCTCGCGGAATGTCGCGGAACGTCGCGGAATGTTGCGGAATGTTGCGGAATGTTGCGGAACACCGGGCTCCTTGGGGAGCTGAGGTCACAGAAGGGCGCCAGGATCTTTGGGCCACCTCTGGGATGGCTGCCCAACCGGTCGGACTTCTGCGGCTGAGTAGCTGGTGTGCGGTGCAAGGCACCAGCTACAGAAGCCAGGCTTAGAAGCGGTTTTGCCTTGGGTCTGCGCTCCTTCCTCGGCTCTGTGGGCGAACCCCATGAAACGGCATCCCTAGACCCAAGACCAGCGGCCTTTGGGTGGGAAAAGACTGCTTGAATGCTGAAGTACTAAAGCCGACCCGCGCATCCAAACATGGACTATATAACCATGCTTCAGTTTCTGCACTAAACGAAACAAAGCAATTCGGCTTCTCGCGTGCCTCATCATCACTGTCACAGTGTTGTCCTGCACCATGCGAATCTCGAATATCCCATTTATCCCAAACATGCAACCCAAAACGACCCCTCCAACATGAGCCACACCACAGCAAACCCAGGGTCCGCCCCGAGCATTTGTCCAAACGTATGCAGCGCTTTTTCGAACAACTGGCTTTTCCCTGTATGTTCACACATTTCGAGTGCTCTAATGAGTACGAAACACATCCAATTGGCTTAAAGCATTCATGCCCCATGCTTGTCGTGTCATTTCACAACTAATTCCGTGACACTGTTTCAACCGAAGATTTGGGGTATCAAGCTTCTTTCATGAGCGCAGGGGAAAAAAAGCAAGCATTGCAGTACGGCCAATTCTGCAGCGCGTGCCAGTAATCAATTTTGCATCTTCGAAGTTGCATGTCGGCAAATGCCTCAGCCCCAACCCGTGTTTTCATCGCCCGTAAAAAGGACTTCATCCACACTTGCCTCACAAGTGCGCAAAAGTTGGAAGAACATCTTCCCAGTCCTGCCACTGATCGGAATGCGCAGCCCGCCTCGACTGACACAGAAATGGCAGGTTTGCAGCAGAGTTCCGGCGTAAGGGTTGAGGAGCGCGTTGAGGAGCGCAGGGTTTAGAAAGCTGAGGATCGGGCATCACGGACTCTTGTTTAACGCATTCAACGCTGGGGTGGCTTCAGGCGAGCACACATCCCCTAAAACCCCTTGCTGCAAGTGAGATGCTGGGATTTCTTGCGCAAGTTGTTGCCGCGGGAGTGCCGACAGACCTAACTGATTAGGACACAGCTTCGAGGGTTTAGGGAATTTTGGGGGTTGGGTGCTTTGGAGGGCTTTGCAAGTCTGATCCCGGCATTTTTCAAATTTTCATGGTTCTGACAGGAGCAGAAACATCCTCATAGCAACACCATCAACCATCAAGAATCGCCTTCGCACTCCCACTGAAGGGAGCTGCCTCTTTGGGAATTGCAGAGAGCTGCCTCTTTGGGAATTGCAGAGCAAAGACAAGTCTTAAACCCTTGCAACCCTAACATGTCAGGTCATGATGCTTTCGAGCTTCATATGTCTTGGATTCGGAACAAAGGTCCAAACCTGGGAACCGGTTGGAAACTACACCTACATCCCCTCACGGAAAGCTTACACCGCACATCCCTTAACACACGGTCTTCATCTTCTTCAGGCCGCAGGGCCGAGCTACCACCAACCTTGTGTGAGTGACATCCCGTCCCAAGCTGGATCCCAGAGCGCCACTTGCGAACACGCGGCGCGCTCCAGGGCAATCTCTGTGCCACACCCATCCTCGCAGGAGGTGTCTGAAGGTCTCTGAATATTTTCACAACATTTCACAACACTTTGCATAAGAGCACAGCGTCTCTCGTAACCTTCAGGCCCCTTCCTGGGCAATTCCATTCATTGTTTTGGTTAAAGTGCAAGCCCCCAAAGCAAAACGTCAATCTTCAACGGCACCCTGATTTCACATGGCTGGCGAGGTTAGACTTAAATGGCTTTAAGTATCCATTTGCGCACCATGAATCATGAAGAGAATATTCCGAACGCAACATTGTAGAGCGCAAAATGGTGGGAGGCCTCAGCGCCCTACAAGCCCGGCCCCGCAACAACAGGGCGCCTGGTAAACTTGAAAGCTGTATCTCGACCTCCAAGAAAGAGAAACCTTTGTGTCAATCTAGTGAAACCCCTGTAACACCTAGCAGGCCTATCATGTCAGGTGTGAGGTGCGAAATGAAGCCCCCCGAACATCGACAAACGTCGACCCAGTCTATTTTGGGAGCTGCCTTCATCTCAATGCTCACGTTCTGGAACTGCATGTTCCGCCTGCTTTCAACGTAAGCCAGCTTGAGTCCGAACTGCAGCTGAAGGGCATTGTCAGACTGACTCTCAAAGTTCGGGCAAGTACTGCAGAAGTCAAGTGCACTTCTTCATTCCTGACAAGGGCCCCACTCCAAAGCGGAACCCCCAGTCGGCGTGTGGACGGGAGGCAGCATCCTTCCGTGGTTGAAGCCTGGCATGTAGAACAACTTGGGCTGAGGGTTCCAAGATCTTCTACGGTTCTCAGCGCACTGACTCAACAAGTCAAAGAAGGCAAAGAAGCGATGAAAACAACCATAACTGAGGTCATCACTCAACATCAGCAATAATCATGACGCATACTCCTAAACAAAACAGCAGCCCGGTACTACCAGGCTCAAGGTTTGGGGATGGGCGGTTCTCCTTCGCTTCTGGCCCTATATTCGGCTGGTGTCCGCGCGCGCGAGATTTTTGCGTACGCTCGTGCACATTCGCAGGTGGCTGGGCGCGTGGGCATCTGGATGCGCGGGTGCACATGCGCGCGCGCATGCGTGAAAGCGTGTGTTAGCCCGTGGGTGGCTCGCGTGCCAGTGTGGGTGGGTTTGTGTTGGCCCGTTTTGGGTACCCCGACTCCCCTCCCCCCTCCCCAACCCCAATCAAGCATCATCTCCCGGCTTCCCCCTTAACCCCCACACCCCACCCTGGACCCTGGGCAGACAACCCTGCAGTGGCCTCGGTGCCCAGGCGTTAGCGGAAAAATAATTGTGGCAATGGCTTTCCCATCAGGCCCGCATTTATAGAGACCCTCAATTTATTGGGAGGCGCTTCTGTCCAAGAATCTGTGTCTATACTCTGATCGGCGAATTCGAGGTTTCTTCTCCAGCTCTGTCACTCATGTCAGCTAACTCCACAAGCCCCTATGGCCTTGGTTCAACGCGGACATGTGCTCCGGGCCATTGACGACCAGAGGAAGCAGCACAGCGGTCTGAAAGGGCCTTCAGGAAAAGAGGTGTTTGGGGATTTTGGGGGCGGCATTTTCGGGGCCTCTTCCCAGAACATGAAGCACCTGGACACGCTCGCCTTGCATTGAGGCCCTACGTTCCCCGGCGGGCGCCCATTCAAGAGGTAGTACTGCACTGCAACTGCACTGTGTAACATCCATGGGTAAGGGTCGTACACACAAAGCTTGCCAACTGACTCGAAAAAGCCTAAAACAGCACGAGGCTCCTGTGCATCCAACAATCCAGTGGCATTAAGGCCTGAGCCTAAATTCTCGGGGCCTCTCTGAAGACACTGCCGTGTTCTCACTGCTCTTCACTCCCTTCTAGCGCACTCGTAAAGTAAAAACATATAAACCAACAACACGGACCAGAACACTCAGGTCGGAAGAGGGGAGAAGACATGTCGCACGTGTATTTAGTTCGACCCATGCTACCGCCCACCAGTATTTACACACAGGGTGGGCCGCTCGTGTGCCGTGTGCCCTGATGGGGAGGATGCCTCAGGATGACCCGCGAGACAGAGTGGGAGAATGACTAGGGTGTAGAGGGTTTGACTTGCAACTCGTAGGGGACTGCTGACGCGCGCCTAGGCATGTTGCAAGGAGGCGATGCCAAAGTCAAGGAAGAAGGCATCCTGGAATGCTGTTTGCTTCTCTATGGCAGGGCAGATGCCTTTCCTTTATTTTGAAAGAAAGCGCAGTAGGGGACTCTGGGTGCAGGGCTCGAGTGATTCTAGGACATTGTAGGCATCTCATACTCAGCGCATGGTCGACACGGGTACACGCTGAACAACGAGCCTGGAAGTTCGACGGTTTCATTCTATCCCGAAGTTCAGCATCATCATCTCGCTACGGCACAGCATTAGTCTCAGTCTGCCAAGGCTCCCCGTGGTGCCATCAAAACCTCTTGAGCGATTCGCCTCTGCTTGGACCACTGCAGGAGTATTCTCGGGCATGGGGGCACCCAAATTTGGCAACAGCCAACATGCTGCAACATGCTGCAACATGCTGCAACATGCTGCAACATGCTGCAACATGCTGCAACATGCTGCAACATGCTGCAACATGCTGCAACATGCTGCAACATGCTGCAACATGCTGCAACACGCACCATGGATCCCAACATAGCACCTGCGGGGACGTTGGGGACGAAGGGTACTGGCCGATGGAGTCTTCATCGTCGGTGATCTCTCCCTGCCCATGCTCGAAGGTTTGGGATAGGACTTTCGGAGGCGGAACTTTCGATCGCAGTCACAAAGTGACCTGTACGCCCACAGCCCTAGGTTAAAGCAGGAAGCTCCTGATGATAGATCGCCCTGAAGGCACGAATGTTCAGTCAGTTTGAGGAGGCTCCTCGTGCCCAACTTTGCTGCGGGTTTGGAGACTGGCGAAACCAAAGAGCTTCTGCCCAGACTGGCAAGATAGCCCCTAAACGTCCAAAACTCCCATTTAACCCTGTTTTAGTGTGTCTGGCAACCTTTTGAGAGAACCATCACCTTGTGGCAGCTGGAGCGGAGTCGATTTGGACGAGTCTGGAAAACGTGAAGATCGACACAGCTCGTGCTTCCTCACAATTCATCCAACAAAATCCAGGGTGACGATTCATGGCGGGAGTTGGGAGCTTGCGTGCTGATCACGAGAAACCAAACTGCCTCCTGACAAAGCCTTGGTTTGATTGCGCTGGTTCACATTTCAGTTCGTCGTTGCCAGCTTCAGTGCCTGTGACATACACAGTCCTTTGCATCACCTGTCTGGTGCAGCCCAAAGGTAATGCGAGTTCATGAGCCTCGCAGCCAACCTATCAATGCCAAGTTTCGGAGCCTTTGCAAAATGCAGTTGCGATTTCTGAAAGGGTCTCTACCAGCGGATGGGACACACGCCCATCACCAGTTGTTTGTAATGCCCCAAGTATACCTCAAGGACTGATCCAGGAAGCTTCAAGACCGAGTGGTTTTCCGTTTTCCCAGTCGACTGTCATGAGCAAGCTTGAGTGAACCACATCCTAGACCTCTAGTGGAATTGCAGAGGGAGGATTCCACGAGCATGACACTGTGTGTGTGTGTGTGTGTGTCTGCGCGCGTGTCGTCGTGTCCGCAGCCCGTCGCATCAGATTAACGTGTGTGCGTGACAAGACCAGCCTCCCAGAACTCGCGCTGGATCTCAGCCGTCTGCCTTGTCATATTCTTGGGTCTATCGCAGTATGGGCTGAGCTTCTGACTGCAAAGGCATGTGCAACTTTTCCCTGCAGTCTACGAGACTGCAGAAAGAAACAGAACAGCTCTCAGGCTAGCTACTCAGCTACTCATCCTCATCCTTTTGCACGCCAGCCAAGTGCCAAAGGCCGTTTGAATGATTGCAGGGCTCTCAAGGTGAGGCGTCCCTTTGTGGTGACTTGTGTGATTTGAATGTCCAGAATGGAAGGTTTTATACCTGTGGGTGATGGCTACCCGCAACCTCATCTAATCGGATGGGATGATGGTGTCCTGGAGAGAGGGCCCCTCGAAGTTTTGGCACGCGTGTCGAAGGGGAGTGGGGGGAGGGGAGGACTGCTTGCTGTGCAGGCGCAGCTCCATCATCTTTTGCTTCTCCATCTTCTGAAGCATCTGCAACCTCATGTTGCGTGTGCACCCTGCTGAAGCTCGACAAGCGAAAAGTTTCAACTTGCTCGTTCGTTTGCTCCGTAACTACCATATCAGTCACCGGCTCGTATGTCCTTCACTGTCACCACACAGTCCCAGGGGCTAGAGGAACCAATTTGTCCAAAACAGGTGTGTCAAGTATCTCACTTTGTCACCACTCTCTCGGTTTAGAATGTCTCGAGGCAAAGCATCAACGTGCATTAAACTCCTAAGCAGTCAGAAGCAGTTCCACGGAAGACCCAACAGATCTTTCACGACGTTCTGCCGAAGTGCCCTTTGATGTGCTTGGGCAAGCCCTAGTGGAACGCCGACTGAAACAATGCAAGCAGCCTCTCCGCCTGTTCCCGGTGCCGGGCGTCAAGTTTCCGCACCTGCCTTGGTGTGCACATGTCGTTCCTGCTCGACAAGGTCTTGGAATAGTCGGAATAGTGGCACAGACAAATTGCGCACTGAATACTGCGAAATGGAAGCAACAACATGGCAGCGCAGGTTCTCCGCTCAGTAAGACGGTTCAAGCATCGGGCTTTGCTTTCGGAAGGCACCATTTAGGACACTCTTGTCGTAAACTTCAGCGGCAAGCTTTCACAATTCAAGCGCTTCTGCAGGAACCAGGGGACTCAAACATCACAACATCCATAAGCGCTCCACGACTTAGTTTGCCCACGGAAACCCTACACTCCCACGCAAAAAGCTCGACGTGTTCTGCTTCACAACTCGACCCGAGTGCCCATAAACTGAGAAGTCTCCGCACTTCTGACCAGGCCACTCCTCCATCGACAGGACCTCCGCTGCCTGATGCTGCTGATCGAGGACTCAGACACAAAGATCTTGCTTTGCGGGCTGACTAACACAATGACGAGTCCGCATTTTACACACATCTCCCGAGTGCCTCAACTTCCCTCCTTAAACTCCCTTCCCTTGTATAACACCTGCAACATCTTGCAGCCCTGTTCAAGAGCCACATGGCCGCACAGTCAATTCCTCGAGCTGTGTGGGGCCGGTGTCTCATGCCATTCTCTCGGAGAACGAAGCCCCAAGAGTAGGAAATACACGGTTCAGGTCAGTGTGCCTAAGCTTTGCTTCAGCCTTCGTCCCACTGGACGTGAAGAAGGAAAAGAAGCCTTCCAGTCAAGAGCCCCTTCGAGAGCCCTGAGCTCAACGAGCCTTGGTCTCCTTCGTGTCCAGGCACATGACAGCCTCTGAGCAATGCCCACTCCCTTACACCCCTTTGAAGGGGCTCCCGACGTAAGATCCCCACCATCAACAACCACACTAGGTGAGTGGGGCCTTGATCGTGGGGTGACAGTTCCTTACGAGTAGGTCAGCCTTTGCACACGAGGTGTTGTGGTACTGGTAGCTGCGTGCAGGTCACATAGTGACATAGTGAACGCCCGCCCACCCCAAACAACAAAACCGCTCTAACCCACGAGTGTGAACCTTGCCAAAGCAGCTTACCGTGCTTTCTGGATGGCGGACCCATGTGGCCTCGTTTGGAATCGGGTGTTCGATCCCAACGGAAGCTCTGAGCCAGAAAGCAGCTGCAGGACCCACACGCGTTGGGATTTCCCCGTGCCCTAACACCGAAGCATCCTGGCTTGGGGCCTGCCATGGCCTGCCTATGAGTCAAGAACACTGGCACCTTCTACGCTGACCCCGACCCCGAAACCTACAATTTTACAACCTACAGCATCGGCGTCAGGGTGCGTGCAATGTTTTGAACGTCCTGAACCCACGACCCAACTTGAACCTCAAAAGGATCGCGTTGAACAGTTGCGAATACAACTAGCCAAGTGCTGTGCTCAACGGCTCAATGCTCAAAAGCCATCACCGTCGCTGCATTCAGAGTGGCGCTTCGGGTACATGCCAAACCCCGCAAGGCTCGCTAAGGGCAGGACAGCGTTGATGACGAATGGATGCTGCTTTCCTGGGTAACTTGCAACTAACATTTGTTCTGCCGTCGTAGACCTCAAGTAGTGAGCTCAGCCATTGCTACGTCTACCAGGCTACCCGTTTATGCCCAACAACAACAGAATTCAAAAGCCCAGGAAACAGCCGCAGAAAACATGCGCATCAGTTGTGGCTGTGTTCAACATGAAGCACGATGCCTTCTTACTCTTGATAGTAGAGTTCGAAGCTCCAGCACGAGCGTTGCTCGAGTCGACCCTCCTGGGGCACCGGGCGAAGCACAACCAGCAGAACTAGAAAGCCTGGCCAGCATCTGTGGCGTCTTGCGGTCAGGCACTTGGGCCAAAGTGAGCTTATCAGCTTAACATGGCAGAATACCGCAGACCTTGCAGCCTCGCCATCGAAGTGAGTAGGAGCGAGCAGGAGGTCGCTCTGCAGTGAAGAGAGGAAAAGAAGTTGGAGAGTGGAAGGCTTCGCCGGCATTGGTGGCGACCAAACACTTCTCTCTAGGAGGCTGCGCCAAGCAAGAAATGCTGGATCTCCATGTCAATTTTGTGATGGCTCCGCTCTCGATCAGCGATTCATTCTGTACACAGCTCAACCTGCCATGGGCTGGAACATTCTGGATCGGAACATGTCGTCTGCACGACAAGGTTCACTTCGCGATGCTTTGCCTCTGAACATTGAAGCTCCCCAGCGGTCGCTTCTCCCAAGATGCGTGCCCTGCAAGTCCAAGCTCACTACGTCACTCCATCTGGGTTCTACCCCAGCGATTGCCTTTCCCAGCTTGGCTACGGTTTCTGAAACGAGGCATTGCTTGGGCACTCCTGGGCATAATGCGGAACATTGTCTAGGGCCCCGCTAGATTTTGTCTTGGACACCTAGGAGGACCAGAGACAGAGAGACGGACCCTGTATAAAGGGTTCCGAAAACTTCTTCCCCTGCTCGTTGTCTAGCAGGAGAAACATACCAAAAAACTACACAAAAACATCAGACCGAATCAGACCTGCATGGCCTCTGCCTCGACGATCTTGCGCACCGCCTCCTCGGAGAGCACGAGGGGCCTCTGCGCAAAGAAGCCCTTGGCGGCTTCGAAGTGGCGCAGCATGCCTGCGCCAAGCGCAATTTAGACTCCATCATCGCGCAGGACAGGTCAGGGTGACGTGGACTGCTTCAGGAAATCTTCCCCCAAACAAGATTTCGCAAAAAATGCGTGGGGGCGGGGTCACCCAGACAGGTCGGACTCCGGTAACTTGGGATACTTGGGAAGATCTTTCCTGGCTGTTCGCCGCCGGGTCGAACGGCCCAAGTCTAAGCGGATTCCCGTCTTCTGTATTTATGGGAAGCTGAAACAAGAACTGGGACGGACCAAGGAGATTCAGCCCGACCCTGTCTGAAACTGTGGCGCGTCGAGGGTCGAGTGCTTGTGCCTCATGTGTGAGCTCCGGAAGACCCAAAACGGGAGTTCACCCCGATCTGGCTTGACATGCTCCGTGGCCCACGGCGTGCTTGCGAAGAACAGGGCCAGTCCTGTTTGACGTGCCCCCTCAATCGTCGCGTGCTTGTGGCCAGTGTGAGCTCGCGATGCTCGGCGGGTTCTCTGAGTTCTCTGCGCACTTCTCTGCGGGCATACTCCGGCGGGATTCTCTTGCTCCGCTGAGCGAAATCTAACGGCCCCTCTAAAACGGGGTGGGGTCAAAAAAAGCAGACCGCAGACGCCCGGAGGATCACGGACTGAGGAGTTGAAAGCAAGAAGGGATTTGCGAAATGACTGCCAACATTCTGCCAACGCATGCTGAAAATGGCAGAGCTGCCGTCGATCGACACGGCGCCAGGTCGCGGCTCCACGCTGATGGCGGTGAAGTCAGCGCTGCCCCTCCCGTTCGCCCCATCCTCGAAGATCTTCTCCCGCACATTGTAGCCAAAGATCTCCTCCATTGCACCCAGGGCCTTCTCCATGTAGAGGCTGTCCTGCTCGTTCTTGTAGAGGTGGGGATGGTTGGTTACGACATCGTCGCCCTCGAGGGCACTTCCGGAGGTGCGGAACACCATGGAGTACCGGTCATCGGTGATGTTGAAGACGACGCCGGCGTGCTTCTGAAAGGCATCGAAGGCCAGCGCCTCTCCCACGTCAATGGCGGCGTATTGGCCAGGCACCTGACACTGCTCACACATGGGGGCCGCAGAGGGGCCGGAGAGGGGCCGTGCTTGATGGCATTGCAACACTGCAAACCTCTGCAGAACCTCATATGCAGAGCTGCAGAACCTCACATGCCGTGCCGCGGCCTGGGCAGGGTCGGCCCGATGCCGCATGGACCAAAGGTGGACGTTGAAGAAGTTCGCGGCAAAGTTGGCCAATTTCCGGTCCGTCCTGCGGCTTGCGACGAGCAGCCCAAACTCAACTGCTAAAACAAGGTGCCCCAAAAATCTGCTAAAACTAGGGGAGTCCGGGGAGTCCGAGGGATGCTGACCTGCTCCGGTCCTGTTGGAGAAGTGCGGGTAGGTGCCGAGGAAGAGGGCCTTTTGCATCAAGTCTCGGTTGGAGTCGTCGATATAGCCACCCTCTAAGAGCGACTTGTAGGCGTAGTTCGGTGTCATCCTCGGCCGTCACAACACGCGACCACGGCCTTCCTTCAAGCAACCCCAGATCCCAGAAGATCCCAGAAGATCCCAGAACGTCAGAACGTCCGCAGCATGGACCCGGACAAGAATCCGCTGCACGGTGGGGGTCTCCCACACAAGGAAGGGCTTCGAGCCCTGCGTCACGGGGCTCAGCGCCACGTGAAAATTCACCTTTCACAACGTTCGCAGAAGTTCGAGCATCCCGCTTTTGCCTCAGATCCTCAGATCCCTGAAGAAGCCCTGGAACCGACTGGGAATGACGGTCTCTCGAAACCCGCAACCGTACTCTGATGCCCACCTGGCTGGGAAAGGACTCTGACACGCAGAGCTCGGCGTCCGCTGGCATTGATGAGAACGTGCAGTGCACGCCATCGGAGTCGCCAATCGGCATGCCCACCTACTCACCCGTCTTTACTCCTGCTTCTCTCTTGGAGGGCTATGGGGACAAGAAGATTCTGCGCATTCCGGAACCAAAGACACTTGATACAGAGTGCTGCCGTTGCATGTCGTCCGCTGTCCAGTGGGTCCAGTTTCGTCATTCCTGAAGGCGGCCTAGTGGCAAAAAAAAATGAACTGCAATTCGCCCTCCCCTTCCACGCCTTGTGTCGGAAAGTGTTGACCTGCACGATCTTCACACCCGGGTTGTAGGCCTTGATCATCGCCATGTTCCTTAAGCTTCGCCCTCCGCACCCTCCCAAGCCTTCCACACCCTCCGACCCCTCTTGGAACCTTCCCTTCGAACTTCCCTCTCTTGAGCAACTCATGAGATACGATACGGGGCTTTCAGTGCGGCCCGAACCGAGAGAGAGAGAGAGAGAGAGAGAGAGAGAGAGAGAGAAAAAAAAAAAAAGAGAGAACAGCCCCTTTGCTCTCACTGTCCCATCACGGAGAATAAGGCCTTGCCACCCGGCTTCCGCTTAAGGATCTTCACCGCCGTGGGGTGGAAGAAGGCTGCCAGTGTGAACTCGGCATCCAGGGTCGTAAAGCCTTTGAAGTTCAGCCTTGCTCGCAGAAGCCTTTGGAACTCGGAGACTTGGTCCATCTCCTCCCGCAACGCGGCGGCCTCCTCCTCAGTGATGTCAATCTTCACCACCTGCTGATCAACGGCATGCTCGCGAAAGGCAGACCTGCGCCTAAGCCTCTTGCATCTTTTGAGCTTGTAGGCTCGGTAAACTGCTTGCTGTGGGCCTTACTTCTGCGATCTATCTAGATATGGGTAAGCCGAGCAAGCCTGAGCGGCTCAGCCGCATAAACCCTTCCCAAAAACACCCTCAGCCGCGCAGACCGCATATTTGCATCTCGATCTTGGCCTGTGACCGATAGGGCTTCAGCTTCCGCTGGACTGCAGGAATGTACTCCACGTCCTGCAGCGACATGCAGCGACTCTCAACTCTCGCGCCGAAGCAGGAAGAACATCCGACACCATCGCACCATTGGCATCGTTAGCACACCTGAACCCTGGATCCCCTGGATCCTTCTGCAGCGTCTCCATGAAAAGTGGCCAGTAGCTCTCCTTCGCGTATAGAATTCTAGAACTGCGAAGCTCTACGGCAGCCTTCTGCGAGCTAACATGAGCTAACTCTCCCAAGGAACCATCTCAGGGCTCATGGTGTAGTTGGAGACGATGTCATTCCTGAGCAACCGGTCAAGAGCAGGGACGCGCAACGGCCCCAAACAGCTGAAACGACTGGAACACCCTAGAGAGCTACAAAATAAACGACAAGCGCACAAGAACAGCCTGTGCTTTTTCAGAAACAGGGCTCTGGAAGCCGATGTTCTGGTCCAACGCACGGTTAAACATGCCCTCTACCTGCACCAGCTTCGGATGCGAAGGTTGCGAGAACGCCGCTTCCTCCAAGGTGCTTCGTGTCGAGATCTCCGGTCCTGCCCGCCCACACGCCTCATTGCGTGCCTACATGGCCTCCTCGAGGTGCTGCCTCATGCCACCCGATGCTACCTGCGCCTTGCGATGCCCCCACTAAACACTCCCTTGGCATGTGGCAGATGCCTGTCATGTCATGCTTTTGGAACAAACTTGCACACTTGCATGCACACTTGCATGCGCAGCAATGCAAGCTCCTTCAAGCTCTTCGAGCAGGGTTTGCCTCAAGTGGCGGCACTTGCCGGCACCGGGCAGGCCATCAACACATGTGCCAGTCAGCAGAGTCAGCACGACGTGAAGCGATACCGGGAACCCAAAACGGACCCAAATCCACAAACGAGAGTTGCCTGAATCGATGCGGTCGAGTTGCAAAGGTGGTATCACATACTTGCACGACACCACGGCCAGCAAGGACAGGACAACCACAATCTGCATGCTCCTGTCCAGGTCAAGGGCACCCGTGAAAACACGGCCGGCAGAAGCGGAAAACAGCCCTTGCCAGCACCAACGGCGGCCTGGGTAGGTCTCGTGCCGGAAGGGTCGAGGGGCGTACCAATGCACTTGGGCCAGAAGGGCTTGGAGCTAAGATATCGGCGGGCGAGTGCTTTTGGAAAACTAGCTCGCCAGCCGCACCCCCCCCCCTTTCCGCACTACCTAACAAATTCATCGCTTTGTTTGTGAAACAACTGCCACAGTGACTGAAGGAACAGCAGCCCCTAACACGGCTACAATGACATTGGGTGTGACGCGTGAGCCCAAACCAGCCTGGACGAGCGCTCGAAACGGAGCTCAGCGATGGAGACCTGGAAGGCCCACGAAACTGGCGGCAGACAGCTCAAAATCCTGTACCATGCACCTAGCAGCTAGAGCATGCTCGCAGCCCCAGGGGCCACTTGCAAGTTTTCAGCACATCGGGCTGCACTAAGGGCTCGTCGAAGTGCATGGTGTGCAATCACCAGGAGCGAGTCTTCACTCACTTTGCCTCTGGCCTCTGCACCCTCCCCCAAAATCGTTGCTTCTCGAAAGATATATCGCACGCTGCGCGAGCCCAAGTTTCGCTGGCTACGCCACCTCCCCTCTCTGTGTCTCGACATTCCGGGAGTTGACTTTAGGGTACCGGGTACAGTAGCGGTTGGCAGCATGGAGTACCTACCCCCCCAGTGGCGAAGTCAACTTGGACGTGCTGTGGGGCAAGCCCTCAGCTGCGGAACATTGTCTTTGGGCACCCGGGAAAACCAGCGGGTCTGCTGGAAAGGGCCCCGAAGACTCCCAAATCCCAAGGCCTGCTTGGCTAGAATGCCATCCGCCTTGGTGCTTTGCTAACACGGCTGCGCAGCGTCTCCCTCCGTCGAGAGACCACTTGGACATGCTGAAGGGCTCTCCATGGCCGAAAGGGCCTGTAGGCCCTGTAGGCCTTTGCCGGAACATTGTCGTGGACATCTGTACACTTCAGGAAGGTCCCTGGGCCCATCGCGAAGACTGCCGCGGGACTTTGCCATAGAACATTGCTGGCAGCAGACCAGCATGGAACAACTTGAAATTCAAAAACCAGATTGGATGCGGGGCCGGAAAGTTGAAAGACTTCAAGATATGCTGAGAGGCCGGCACGGCGCTTGCTCTTCCAGCACATCCGCTTCCAATTCGGCTTGCGCAGCCTCTCCCACATCCCTGGATCGAGGTTGTAACCTAGACAGAGCAGCATAAACTTGATGTGCCTCGGCTGTGAAGGTACTAGCATGATTCGCAGAAAACCCCTGGTAAATGGCCATGAAGCCATCTACAGATGCATGGGGAGGCTGGATGGGAGGCATTTGTTCAAAAAAATTGCTGGGGGCTCTATCCACGAGCCTGCCTGCAAGGCATGCGGCGCGCGGGTGCGATTGGTCCATCTTGGCGCATCTTGGCTTTGTCGAAATCACTGCTTGCGGAAAACCCCTGCCAAACGCAGCAAGGCCCGGCTGAGACACGGAGGGGCTGCAAACCACATGAGACGAATGGCAACCTTGCATGAGGAAACCAGGACTTGTTCCAGCATCTCCAAGGCAGAAACGATCATCAAGGAATACCACGGAGGCATTTTCACACCTCCATCCTTCCCCAGGACTTGGCATTCTGACCTCATGCTCTCGTTCAGCTCCCTCCTTGCTTCAATGATGACGTCATAAGCATGCTTTGAACACCACTTGCGGACGTGCGCGTAGCGCTGGTGCCACTGATACTCTGACTTGTGGCTTGCCAAGGCATTCCAACTGGCCACTTTCGCATCATCATCCATAAAGCTGTGCAGCAGGCACCCTGTCATGTGTGCCTGGTGAATGTGCAAGTCAGAGATGGGAGTGGTGGCATTGATGCAATGTGGCAACAACTTGGAAGAGCCTTTGTAGCCAGTACAAGACACCACGCAGTCAAACTTCTCACCGGGAAATGCCTCGCAGCTCACTGTGCCATCCGTGTTCTCGGTGAACTTCACACGACTGGCATCACCCTGCACTCCATAAGCATGCAGCATGAGGTTCATGAGCAGGAAATCTGAAAGCGGGACGATGCCTCCGCGCGTCTTCTCCCTGACCTTCTCACAATCCGGATTGCCCACGACGTACCAATCCCAAGAATCCAAGTCGTCCAACTCAGCTTCCTTCTTCCAATCTTCAGCTGTCACCTCTGCTTCCAGCAGCGTGAAATGCCGATGTGGGTGGAAGAACATGACAAGGCTTGAAAGCGGACTGTTGAAGCTCCTGCGAGTGTATGCCGTGGGCGATCGGTACAAGCAACGCACGGTGTTCTGCTGTTGGATAAGGAGGTGAGCTGCATCAATGGATGATTTCCCGCTCCCCACCAGCAACACACGTTTGCCGCGCAGGCTCTCCGCTTGCTTGCGGAGCTGGCTGGAGTGGACTTCCAGTGGGACGCCTAGCAAGTGAGGCTTCCCTCCGTAGCCGTCAAAGCCAGTAGCCTGCACCACATGCCGGCAAAGAAGGTGGGCTCGATCCGCCTTGGCACCTTTTGGAGCGTAGGAGACCTTCTTCAGCTTGCCCTCCTGTGAAACGTTGACAACTTCCCCAACGAAGTGCGCGCTTGTCACGCGATCTGCAATCTTGGCCGCGTACTGCCGAACTTGCTCGCTGGAAGCTTGGTGCCTGGAATCTGTGTGACACTCCGGCTGATCGTGGGGCAGGCCTGGCAAAGCGAAGCGATATGTTGGAATGTGCAACTTCACGTTGTCCGAGGCATCCCACCAAAGCCCTCCGGGCTTTTCATCGAGAGAAACAAAAGCCATCTTGAGCGAGGCATCTTTCTGCTTCAATGCCCACGCAATGCCCAAGCTTGTGAAGCCGTATCCAACGAAGGCAATGTCGAACTCTGGGCATGGCGTGTCTGCCCCGACCTCGTTCTTGAGGAGATCTTCTGCGATGTTCTCGAGGCTCAAGGAGCATGGGGACTTGGGAGACATGTCCTCGGGCGCCTCGGTTGACGTGGAGGACTCCCTGCTCCAAACAGGCTTCTTTGCCAACGCCGCCGGGAGGTCATTGTCGGCGAAGGACATGAACTCAGCCATGAGCTCTGCAAGGTCAACGCTCTTTTGGAACCACTGCACACAGCTTGAGACAAAAAGGCCTAACAAATTCAGCGCCTGCTTTTGTGAAACAACTGCCACGATCACCGACTCACTGTGGCCTGATGAACAGCAGCCCCTTACTTTAGGCTACAATGACAGGTCGTGTGACGCGTGAGCCCAAACCAGCCTGGACGAGCGCTCGAAACGGAGCTCAGCGATGGAGACCTGGAAGGCCCACGAAACTGGCGGCAGACAGCTCAAAATCCTGTACCATGCACCTAGCAGCTAGAGCATGCTCGCAGCCCCAGGGCCCACTTGCAAGTTTTCAGCACATCGGGCTGCACTAAGGGCTCGTCGAAGTGCATGGTGTGCAATCACCAGGAGCGAGTCTTCACTCACTTTGCCTCTGGCCTCTGCACCCTCCCCCAAAATCGTTGCTTCTCGAAAGATATATCGCACGCTGCGCGAGCCCAAGTTTCGCTGGCTACGCCACCTCCCCTCTCTGTGTCTCGACATTCCGGGAGTTGACTTTAGGGTACCGGGTACAGTAGCGGTTGGCAGCATGGAGTACCTACCCCCCCAGTGGCGAAGTCAACTTGGACGTGCTGTGGGGCAAGCCCTCAGCTGCGGAACATTGTCTTTGGGCACCCGGGAAAACCAGCGGGTCTGCTGGAAAGGGCCCCGAAGACCCCCAAATCCCAAGGCCTGCTTGGCTAGAATGCCATCCGCCTTGGTGCTTTGCTAACACGGCTGCGCAGCGTCTCCCTCCGTCGAGAGACCACTTGGACATGCTGAAGGGCTCTCCATGGCCGAAAGGGCCTGTAGGCCCTGTAGGCCTTTGCCGGAACATTGTCGTGGACATCTGTACACTTCAGGAAGGTCCCTGGGCCCATCGCGAAGACTGCCGCGGGACTTTGCCATAGAACATTGCTGGCAGCAGACCAGCATGGAACAACTTGAAATTCAAAAACCAGATTGGATGCGGGGCCGGAAAGTTGAAAGACTTCAAGATATGCTGAGAGGCCGGCACGGCGCTTGCTCTTCCAGCACATCCGCTTCCAATTCGGCTTGCGCAGCCTCTCCCACATCCCTGGATCGAGGTTGTAACCTAGACAGAGCAGCATAAACTTGATGTGCCTCGGCTGTGAAGGTACTAGCATGATTCGCAGAAAACCCCTGGTAAATGGCCATGAAGCCATCTACAGATGCATGGGGAGGCTGGATGGGAGGCATTTGTTCAAAAAATTTGCTGGGGGCTCTATCCACGAGCCTGCCTGCAAGGCATGCGGCGCGCGGGTGCGATTGGTCCATCTTGGCGCATCTTGGCTTTGTCGAAATCACTGCTTGCGGAAAACCCCTGCCAAACGCAGCAAGGCCCGGCTGAGACACGGAGGGGCTGCAAACCACATGAGACGAATGGCAACCTTGCATGAGGAAACCAGGACTTGTTCCAGCATCTCCAAGGCAGAAACGATCATCAAGGAATACCACGGAGGCATTTTCACCCCTCCATCCTTTCCCAGGACTTGGCATTCTGACCTCATGCTCTCGTTCAGCTCCCTCCTTGCTTCAATGATGACGTCATAAGCATGCTTTGAACACCACTTGCGGACGTGCGCGTAGCGCTGGTGCCACTGATACTCTGACTTGTGGCTTGCCAAGGCATTCCAACTGGCCACTTTCGCATCATCATCCATAAAGCTGTGCAGCAGGCACCCTGTCATGTGTGCCTGGTGAATGTGCAAGTCAGAGATGGGAGTGGTGGCATTGATGCAATGTGGCAACAACTTGGAAGAGCCTTTGTAGCCAGTACAAGACACCACGCAGTCAAACTTCTCACCGGGAAATGCCTCGCAGCTCACTGTGCCATCCGTGTTCTCGGTGAACTTCACACGACTGGCATCACCCTGCACTCCATAAGCGTGCAGCATGAGGTTCATGAGCAGGAAATCTGAAAGCGGGACGATGCCTCCGCGCGTCTTCTCCCTGACCTTCTCACAATCCGGATTGCCCACGACGTACCAATCCCAAGAATCCAAGTCGTCCAACTCAGCTTCCTTCTTCCAGTCTTCAGCTGTCACCTCTGCTTCCAGCAGCGTGAAATGCCGATGTGGGTGGAAGAACATGACAAGGCTTGAAAGCGGACTGTTGAAGCTCCTGCGAGTGTATGCCGTGGGCGATCGGTACAAGCAACGCACGGTGTTCTGCTGTTGGATAAGGAGGTGAGCTGCATCAATGGATGATTTCCCGCTCCCCACCAGCAACACACGTTTGCCGCGCAGGCTCTCCGCTTGCTTGCGGAGCTGACTGGAGTGGACTTCCAGTGGGACGCCCAGCAAGTGAGGCTTCCCTCCGTAGCCGTCAAAGCCAGTAGCCTGCACCACATGCCGGCAAAGAAGGTGGGCTCGATCCGCCTTGGCACCTTTTGGAGCGTAGGAGACCTTCTTCAGCTTGCCCTCCTGTGAAACGTTGACAACTTCCCCAACGAAGTGCGCGCTTGTCACGCGATCTGCAATCTTGGCCGCGTACTGCCGAACTTGCTCGCTGGAAGCTTGGTGCCTGGAATCTGTGTGACACTCCGGCTGATCGTGGGGCAGGCCTGGCAAAGCGAAGCGATATGTTGGAATGTGCAACTTCACGTTGTCCGAGGCATCCCACCAAAGCCCTCCGGGCTTTTCATCGAGAGAAACAAACGCCATCTTGAGCGAGGCATCTTTCTGCTTCAATGCCCACGCAATGCCCAAGCTTGTGAAGCCATATCCAACGAAGGCAATGTCGAACTCTGGGCATGGCGTGTCTGCCCCGACCTCGTTCTTGAGGAGATCTTCTGCGATGTTCTCGAGGCTCAAGGAGCATGGGGACTTGGGAGACATGTCCTCGGGCGCCTCGGTTGACGTGGAGGACTCCCTGCTCCAAACAGGCTTCTTTGCCAACGCCGCCGGGAGGTCATTGTCGGCGAAGGACATGAACTCAGCCATGAGCTCTGCAAGGTCAACGCTCTTTTGGAACCACTGCACACAGCTTGAGACAAAAAGGCCTAACAAATTCAGCGCCTGCTTTTGTGAAACAACTGCCACGATCACCGACTCACTGTGGCCTGATGAACAGCAGCCCCTTACTTTAGGCTACAATGACAGGTCGTGTGACGCGTGAGCCCAAACCAGCCTGGACGAGCGCTCGAAACGGAGCTCAGCGATGGAGACCTGGAAGGCCCACGAAACTGGCGGCAGACAGCTCAAAATCCTGTACCATGCACCTAGCAGCTAGAGCATGCTCGCAGCCCCAGGGCCCACTTGCAAGTTTTCAGCACATCGGGCTGCACTAAGGGCTCGTCGAAGTGCATGGTGTGCAATCACCAGGAGCGAGTCTTCACTCACTTTGCCTCTGGCCTCTGCACCCTCCCCCAAAATCGTTGCTTCTCGAAAGATATATCGCACGCTGCGCGAGCCCAAGTTTCGCTGGCTACGCCACCTCCCCTCTCTGTGTCTCGACATTCCGGGAGTTGACTTTAGGGTACCGGGTACAGTAGCGGTTGGCAGCATGGAGTACCTACCCCCCCAGTGGCGAAGTCAACTTGGACGTGCTGTGGGGCAAGCCCTCAGCTGCGGAACATTGTCTTTGGGCACCCGGGAAAACCAGCGGGTCTGCTGGAAAGGGCCCCGAAGACTCCCAAATCCCAAGGCCTGCTTGGCTAGAATGCCATCCGCCTTGGTGCTTTGCTAACACGGCTGCGCAGCGTCTCCCTCCGTCGAGAGACCACTTGGACATGCTGAAGGGCTCTCCATGGCCGAAAGGGCCTGTAGGCCCTGTAGGCCTTTGCCGGAACATTGTCGTGGACATCTGTACACTTCAGGAAGGTCCCTGGGCCCATCGCGAAGACTGCCGCGGGACTTTGCCATAGAACATTGCTGGCAGCAGACCAGCATGGAACAACTTGAAATTCAAAAACCAGATTGGATGCGGGGCCGGAAAGTTGAAAGACTTCAAGATATGCTGAGAGGCCGGCACGGCGCTTGCTCTTCCAGCACATCCGCTTCCAATTCGGCTTGCGCAGCCTCTCCCACATCCCTGGATCGAGGTTGTAACCTAGACAGAGCAGCATAAACTTGATGTGCCTCGGCTGTGAAGGTACTAGCATGATTCGCAGAAAACCCCTGGTAAATGGCCATGAAGCCATCTACAGATGCATGGGGAGGCTGGATGGGAGGCATTTGTTCAAAAAAATTGCTGGGGGCTCTATCCACGAGCCTGCCTGCAAGGCATGCGGCGCGCGGGTGCGATTGGTCCATCTTGGCGCATCTTGGCTTTGTCGAAATCACTGCTTGCGGAAAACCCCTGCCAAACGCAGCAAGGCCCGGCTGAGACACGGAGGGGCTGCAAACCACATGAGACGAATGGCAACCTTGCATGAGGAAACCAGGACTTGTTCCAGCATCTCCAAGGCAGAAACGATCATCAAGGAATACCACGGAGGCATTTTCACACCTCCATCCTTCCCCAGGACTTGGCATTCTGACCTCATGCTCTCGTTCAGCTCCCTCCTTGCTTCAATGATGACGTCATAAGCATGCTTTGAACACCACTTGCGGACGTGCGCGTAGCGCTGGTGCCACTGATACTCTGACTTGTGGCTTGCCAAGGCATTCCAACTGGCCACTTTCGCATCATCATCCATAAAGCTGTGCAGCAGGCACCCTGTCATGTGTGCCTGGTGAATGTGCAAGTCAGAGATGGGAGTGGTGGCATTGATGCAATGTGGCAACAACTTGGAAGAGCCTTTGTAGCCAGTACAAGACACCACGCAGTCAAACTTCTCACCGGGAAATGCCTCGCAGCTCACTGTGCCATCCGTGTTCTCGGTGAACTTCACACGACTGGCATCACCCTGCACTCCATAAGCGTGCAGCATGAGGTTCATGAGCAGGAAATCTGAAAGCGGGACGATGCCTCCGCGCGTCTTCTCCCTGACCTTCTCACAATCCGGATTGCCCACGACGTACCAATCCCAAGAATCCAAGTCGTCCAACTCAGCTTCCTTCTTCCAGTCTTCAGCTGTCACCTCTGCTTCCAGCAGCGTGAAATGCCGATGTGGGTGGAAGAACATGACAAGGCTTGAAAGCGGACTGTTGAAGCTCCTGCGAGTGTATGCCGTGGGCGATCGGTACAAGCAACGCACGGTGTTCTGCTGTTGGATAAGGAGGTGAGCTGCATCAATGGATGATTTCCCGCTCCCCACCAGCAACACACGTTTGCCGCGCAGGCTCTCCGCTTGCTTGCGGAGCTGACTGGAGTGGACTTCCAGTGGGACGCCCAGCAAGTGAGGCTTCCCTCCGTAGCCGTCAAAGCCAGTAGCCTGCACCACATGCCGGCAAAGAAGGTGGGCTCGATCCGCCTTGGCACCTTTTGGAGCGTAGGAGACCTTCTTCAGCTTGCCCTCCTGTGAAACGTTGACTACTTCCCCAACGAAGTGCGCGCTTGTCACGCGATCTGCAATCTTGGCCGCGTACTGCCGAACTTGCTCGCTGGAAGCTTGGTGCCTGGAATCTGTGTGACACTCCGGCTGATCGTGGGGCAGGCCTGGCAAAGCGAAGCGATATGTTGGAATGTGCAACTTCACGTTGTCCGAGGCATCCCACCAAAGCCCTCCGGGCTTTTCATCGAGAGAAACAAACGCCATCTTGAGCGAGGCATCTTTCTGCTTCAATGCCCACGCAATGCCCAAGCTTGTGAAGCCATATCCAACGAAGGCAATGTCGAACTCTGGGCATGGCGTGTCTGCCCCGACCTCGTTCTTGAGGAGATCTTCTGCGATGTTCTCGAGGCTCAAGGAGCATGGGGACTTGGGAGACATGTCCTCGGGCGCCTCGGTTGACGTGGAGGACTCCCTGCTCCAAACAGGCTTCTTTGCCAACGCCGCCGGGAGGTCATTGTCGGCGAAGGACATGAACTCAGCCATGAGCTCTGCAAGGTCAACGCTCTTTTGGAACCACTGCACACAGCTTGAGACAAAAAGGCCTAACAAATTCAGCGCCTGCTTTTGTGAAACAACTGCCACGATCACTCAGTGTGGCCTGATGAACAGCAGCCCCTTACTTTAGGCTACAATGACAGGTCGTGTGACGCGTGAGCCCAAACCAGCCTGGACGAGCGCTCGAAACGGAGCTCAGCGATGGAGACCTGGAAGGCCCACGAAACTGGCGGCAGACAGCTCAAAATCCTGTACCATGCACCTAGCAGCTAGAGCATGCTCGCAGCCCCAGGGCCCACTTGCAAGTTTTCAGCACATCGGGCTGCACTAAGGGCTCGTCGAAGTGCATGGTGTGCAATCACCAGGAGCGAGTCTTCACTCACTTTGCCTCTGGCCTCTGCACCCTCCCCCAAAATCGTTGCTTCTCGAAAGATATATCGCACGCTGCGCGAGCCCAAGTTTCGCTGGCTACGCCACCTCCCCTCTCTGTGTCTCGACATTCCGGGAGTTGACTTTAGGGTACCGGGTACAGTAGCGGTTGGCAGCATGGAGTACCTACCCCCCCAGTGGCGAAGTCAACTTGGACGTGCTGTGGGGCAAGCCCTCAGCTGCGGAACATTGTCTTTGGGCACCCGGGAAAACCAGCGGGTCTGCTGGAAAGGGCCCCGCAGACTCCCAAATCCCAAGGCCTGCATGGCTAGAATGCCATGCGCCTTGGTGCTTTGCTAACACGGCTGCACAGCGTCTCCCTCTGTCGAGAGACCACTTGGACATGCTTAACCATAGAACATTGCTGGCCGACAGCAGACCAGCATGGAACAACTTGAAATTCAAAAACCAGATTGGATGCGGGGCCGGAAAGTTGAAAGACTTCAAGATATGCTGAGAGGCCGGCACGGCGCTTGCTCTTCCAGCACATCCGCTTCCAATTCGGCCTGCGCAGCCTCTCTGTCCCACATCCCTGGATCGAGGTTGTAACCTAGACGAACAACATAAACTTGATGTGGCTCGTGTTCGCACACTTCCGCACTGGACTGTGCTTCGCAAATCGCAGAATAGCGCTTGGTGACGCAGGGCAGTGAAATCTTCGGCGCTGCAAGGGCGCACCAGCTTGCCTACACGGCGTCTCCTTTGTGAGGAGACAATTTAAACATGCTGAAACGCACCTTGGTCTTTGCCGGAACATTGTCGAGTTGACATCTGTACACTCTCAAAGACATGGCTACATGGGTTGCTTGGCAGGGTCTTGAAGACTCCCATGAGGCATTGCCATGGAACATTGCTGGGCATCAGCGGATCTACATGGAGAAGTTGTGAATAACTGATAATGTATAATGGCAAGATAGCAGCTCAGAGGCTCATCTTGTTTTCGGACTTCGGTGACTCAAAGCCTGTCAGGTCTGCCAGATCTTCGTTGCTGGGACTTTGAGCCATCTTGTTGTGGCACTTCGGTGAGTCAAAGTCTGTCAGGTCTGCCCAGTCTACGGTGCTGCGCGTAGGTGTCGTCAGGTCCGAGTTGCTCCACGAAAGAGTCGGCCGGGACTTCGGCTTCTTGAAGTCTGCCACTGCGCTGCTGCCAGAAGGTGACGTCAGGTTGTTCGTCGAGCCGCTCCCCCAGGACTTGCTGCGTGCAAAGCCCAGGCGCTTGGCCCTTCCCTCTTCAGCCGACTCGATGCTGTGCCCGAAGCCCACCCGGCGGCAGAAGCCCATGGTGCAAATGAGCAGGCCGGAGAAGGTCAGAGCAGCAGACGCATAGAAGGGAAGGACGGGGTCGATCTCGTAGAACACCAGCTGCACCCCACCTAGATTCCTACATGAACTCTACATGATCACAAGATACATGAGAATGACAAGGTACAGTACATAACATCACAATCAGAGAATCATCACATTGACATGACACTGAATGAAGGGTTCAGCGGAGCCGCCTGCGAGGCATGCCCCAATCGCTTCTGCATTTCGGGTGATGCCCTGCAGCCTCATAAAAGTCTCGGCAGACCCCAGGCTGTAGAAGACGTTCAGGTCCGTGTTGGCCTGGCATCTACGAACTAGTACATGTCATAGTTCTCAATAGTTTCAAGAGAGTGCAACCATGTACAACTTCTGCCAAAATCAGGGTCCCCTCTCTCCAGGTACCAAACCCCCCACCTTGATGTTGTAGGTGTAGACCGTTCCCATGAGTACTTGTGCAGCAACGGACACCTGAAGCCCGTTGACCGAACGATACAGCTCTCCGCTATCTCTGCTCAGCTTTCCCCGTTCCAGTGTTTGGTCCAGGTCCGGGCTCGTGCTGCCGAAGCACTGGCAAGAGCGTGCTTGTGATGGTCAGATTCAAGCAGGTCCAGATCAGCCTTTGGTGAGAGGAAATTTCAACGTTTCAGAGCATCCCATGGCCTCACTAAAGTCGCTAGGCAATCCTAGTACCTGAAGCGGGCTGAAGTGACGGCTAACGCAATCCAACACCCGCATGTTACCAAAGCTATCTCCATCTGCTATCCCCTGACACTTCCATTTTCGGCTACGGGGCAGCAGCCAGCTGAGATTGTAAGGCTGGCCGGTGCTCGCAAGCCACATCCATCTCAGCCCTTTGGCGTTCTCCAGCTCAACAGCCGGGCGCTTGGGCAGGGAGATCATGAAAGCAGCGACGAGGTCGCCGCTGGTCTGCGCAATGCCGGCCCAGGTGGCCTGGTTCCATCCATGGTACTCCTGCAGCACATGCAGCAGCAGCTGGTTGATCTAGCGGCAGATGGCTCTATTTCCTATCCGGCTAGGACATGCTAGGACCAGGCCTTGAAAAAGATCGCATAAACGATCCAACAGGAGGGATAAGCAAAGTTGTTCACCAGAGAACTCACCGTGACCAGGGCCGCCGGCAGGACCGGCAGGGGTGTGCGCGCTGGGCCTGTGCCTTCGGTGGAAGCAATGCTATTGAAGCCAAGTGGGGTGCCGATGCGACCAGACTCTGTACAACAGCCGGTTCTGCTTCACACTGCTTCGTTCAAAGTGCTTCATAGTGACACTGTGTGTGACACATGCTTCACATTACGTCAAATGCAGTCCTTCAGCTGGGGCAGGGCCACCCTCGGGGCCACCCTCTCCGGTCGAGATTGCAAGGTTCAAGTGCTTGGCGTCCGCGGCGTCCACCGGAACGTCTGCGTCGACCTGTGAGTCGAGCCGTTCAGGGTCGAAGCAAGGCGATCACCAAGAGCAACACATGGCTAAGAAGGCTCTAAGCTGGCTGCTTGGAGGGTTGCCGAAAGAGCTGACTGTGCAGAGTCTGCACCTGGTGGTCACCAGACCAATTGCGGCAGTTGCGGGCGGTCCAATGTAAAGGCAATGTGAAAAACAGGGTTGCTCCCTGCGCCGAGCGGCTCATGTTGCTTTCCCGCTCAGGCCCAGCTTCCTGCAAACCCTGCCAACATCTCAATCACATACATTCACTATCATTCACTCGCTCATTCTGGCTACCCTGTACAATACATCTCGCTCGCAGCGTGTCCTTGCTTTTGTCCGTCGAACCACGATCTCGAAACGTCTTCCAGGAATTCTGGACGGGGGGCAGCATTGCAAACAGGATAACCATCAGGGCCGTAGAGACCTAACAATGCGCTCAAATCACGACAGTCACTACAGACTCACTACAGAATGCCAGCTCCACTACTCCCCAAGTCGGGTAAGCACTGCTCCTTATCAGATGCGCAAGGTCTGTTTTGCCTGAAGAAAACAGAGCAGCATGACGCATCCGTTGATGCTACAAGCTTGACACATACACTGATCAAGAAATCTGCACATGACGCCATGTGGCAACATGGTACATTGCCACGCCGTACCAGCTGAAGAGGTCATACAGGATCCCGCCGTAAGTGGCGGAAGAAGCGTAGCCAATGGTATACCATGAAAGCACTGACGCTGTTGCTTTGCGTGCGACAGCTTCGGAGTCAGAGAACATCTGGAAGGTGATGGATTCAATCGAAAAGGCACACTCGAAAAGATTCAGCGCAACCAGTTCCAAGAGCAACGCCTGTGCGATTAGCGATTAGCAGGGAAGCCAGCAACGCGTGTAGGGCTTAGCATGGTTTAGGGCCCCAGGTTCCAAGAAGTCGCCTCGGCCTCCGAAAAGAGTTCTGGAACAAGCAGCATCTTTCGGGAGGCTTTCGGGAAAGCGAGTGTCAGAGAACATGCAGATGATGCAACCTCTTATAACCTCATGGAACCAAACAAAGACAAGGTGACAAGGCCCAAGGCACCCACAGCTGATCCCGGTATATCATGCTCAGCAGAGCGCAAACCAAATGGAGGATGGTCATTGGCACGTTGCTCCAGATTCCAAGACGTAGCCTGAAACAAACAACACAACGCAAAAAAACCTCAAGTGGTGGTTCCAAGGGGGCTCACGAGTTTACCCCTGACAAATATCTCGGAGATTCTCGAGTTCAGTGCCCAGCAGCAGAAGCTGTTGGACCCCAATCCGACCAAGCATTCCACAGGCATACGCTATCCCAGGCGTCGAAAGGTCCCATCCCATCTTTCGGAAGTAAATCGTGTAGCCCGAATAAAAGAATCCATTCAATCCTCCACTGATGATCGGAAGAGCCATGCATACCACCACGTATCCTGAGCAGTTGCAAGGTGCACATCAGAGCTGCGCATGTTCGAGGCCTAACCTCAGAATGCTCAGACTTGCGCGGATCTGAATCAGGGGCTAGAATCGGAGGGACCAAGGCAACTGCGCAGCCTGCTCCACAGCTTGCTCTGGTTGGTCTGGTTGGTCTTGCTCGGGCTGAGGCTGCTCCGCTTGCTCCACCTGCTCCGCCTGCTCCGCCTGCTCCACCTGCTCCACCTGCTCCACCTGCTCCACTTTCTCCATGTGTCCAGGCTTCGGCCGCGCGTCTACGAGGTTACCCGCTTACGCCCAACTGCAGGATTCTACTGGAAACAGCTGCAACATGGGGCAACCTTAGTGACTCCCACGATCAGCCTGAATCGACCCGGTCTAGGGCCCAGGGCACCCGGCAGCAGGGGCACATGGGCCAACTTGAAGAGGAACTTCCCGCAGTGCACTGCATCGCTGGAGCGGCTCTAGGGAAGCAGCAACACCTGCCCCAAATCAAGTGATAACCACGGATGCTCTCACCACGCTGGAGATTTCCCATCAGAAACAAGGGGAAAAGAGTGGCCTTGAACAACAAAAGCAGACACACACACACACACACACACACACACACACACACATATATACACATACACACAGAGACAGAGAGACACGAAGAAACAAGAAACAACAAGAAAGCAAGGGCATCGGCCCCGACCCCCAAAGGTGCCCTCTGAGACTTGGCTGTCGGGGAACCTGCTAAGCTGCTCCAAGTGATAGGTGTATATAGGTGTGTATATAGGTGTGAAACTGCTTCTGTGGGTTATGTTCAGGCTCAGCCTGCGGCAATGGAGACGCGGAGCCTAGGCGGCCATCTTTGGGTCTCTTTTAGGTGTTCGGAAGGGTTCAGGGTGAGGAGCTGTGATGGGGTTTGGAGTTGATCTTTGCTGGATTTGCACACATTGGCAGGGGCTTGGTGTGGGTATTGGGTCGGCTCACATGGGGGTTCACGTGGGGTTCAAGCGGGATTTGGAGTCTGGAACTGCCTTCTTGTTGTCGTTTGTTGATACGCAATGTCTCGCAGGGATCAAGCAGGACTCTCCAACATACAGTCCTACAGTGCAAGCTCGGTTGCTTGAGGCTGTGGCTTTTTCTCGCCAAGATCTTGGGGGCCTTACCCCTACCCAGGATATGCTTATACTTATACTCTTCTACCCTGGGACTGACAAGCAGGCTGCAAGTATACTGCATATGAGGGATGGAGTAGTGCTCAGTGCCCACCATACACAATGTCAGTTTCAAGGCTCAGGAACTGAAATTTCCAGTGTCCGCACCAACAGGCTGGTTCGGCTTGGAGTTTGCCCGGTGCACGGGCACAAGCCGCTCGGCAAATCAAGAGCCTCAAAGCGCCCCTTTGAGGGCATCGAAACAATTCAAACACGACAGTGCCAAGGAAAGATTGGCCGCCCGAATATGGGCGCATGCTGGCATGATGTGGCTTGATGTGGCTTGCATTAAGGTTTTGCCGCATTGCCTGAACCGAGTTGTCGCGACGAGCCATGTTCTCAGTATGAACCGGGCATCTCAACAAAGGGGATTCCGGGAATGCCCGCTGCAATCTCTCAGAAGTGCATGGGAGGGGAGCTTCGAGTCAGAAAGGGGATGCTGAGGGATTGGCTGCGCTATGCCGTCAAGTCCTAAGAGAATGTCCCATGACACGGCAGCGACCAGACCTTGGTTGTCGACTACCATGACCTTCTGTTCGAAGGCATGCGAAACGGCACATGCTAACGCACTCCGCCCTGTGAGCGAGCGGAGGCACGCTTGATACGGAAAGCCCTACGCTTCAGTCTCAGTCCGAAACACCGTCATCTGTAGCCAAAACAAACATGCCAACGCAAGACCATATGCCTAGGGCCATCGACAGCAAGGAGCGAGCATGATCGCGTCAGAAGCAAGGAACCGGAGTCCCCGTGCACAGGAGATAAAGCAGCGACGACAGACTTTTAAAATTCAGCCTGGCCTTCACCGCCAACTACAACGCCTGGGCAGATCCTGACAAAACGCGAAAGTTCCTGCACGTTGAAGCCTTGAAATCGCAAAGAGCCCCACGGGCCCCGCGACGTGGAAGAAAAAACTGCGTTGGAAGAAAGCTGCAGAACGCAGGCCTCCCGCGCGCCCTAGCGCGCTCTGGACATGCAACTAGTACGCTATAGGATGGGCTTTTGATGGCTAAAATGCCATCATGGCCAAGCAGGCATGCGCATGGACCCACTCCAAGTTGGACGTTGTCGAACTTGGAGCTCTATAACGGGCTTTGCGCTCGCCCTTGCCACCTCTTGCGCGGGCCTGTCCCAGCTGCGGGATTGGGGCCGAAACGAAATGGCACTTCTAATCGATTCTAAGCGAAAGAGCCGACACTTTAAAACAGCCCGATAAATGTTGCGATGAGCCATGCAACGTATCTCTGTGCAACCTTCCAAGCGAACCGGTCCAACTACAAAGGCACGCGTTCAACAAAAACGGCCCCTACGCGTCTGCCCCAAACGTAGTCACCCAGTCACCCAGAAGTCACCCGTCCATCAAGGAGCCCCTCTTGAATGCTAGGCTACCTGGCGGCTACCTATCCTTCGGGTTTAAACCCGCGCAAGAGTAGCCAAGCCATTTGCCCCTGGCGTTCGCCCCTAACTTTTTTCAATCTCAAAGCGAACGGCAGGTATGATGATGGGATAGTGACATCCAGGAAGCAAAGACAGCCACCACATGAAACAAGCACCCTGCACCTATCTTCATTTCCTCGAGTTCTCATGTGACTTCAAAAACTCGAACGCTTTCATGCGAGAGTCGCGAGAGCGGCGTTGCCCCCGCTTTGCCTTGTGTTCCAAGGCAATGCGAGCAAGCCCTACGCTGCACCCCGAACATACCTGTCACTGCTCTTGGGGGGCCCCTCCAGGGCAAGCATCCTGGGCATGTGACAAACCCAACAAAGGAGCCTCGGTGAAGCCCCTGGTACAACCTCACTCTCAAGCTCCCAGCCTGGCCCAAGAAAGACAAGCCAAATGGTGCAACGCTGTTCTTAAGAGAAAGGATGCAAGGAGATTGTGCTACTCAGTCTTCGCTTCAAGTCCCATCAGAATGTCACGTGCCACAGCCACAGATGCGACAAGCTACGTCCATTCAAAAATCGAAGCTTCGTCGATTCGTTAACGTGACCCTCGGAGAGTGAGCCGGTCTTCTATCGCGTACCTCCCTTGTAGCTGCTCTCAAGGAGCCTATAGCCATAGGGCCTAGGGATAGTATGGGGGCCGCCTTGGGCATGGGTGAGGTCACCGACAAATTCAACAATCAGAGTTCGGAGCGACCCGACAGAATCCCCTGGCGACTACAAAGTTACAGTTAGAGTTTCGCGATTCAGCTCACTGCACCGGCAAAGTAGTTGCAAGTCAGCGTGTCTTCACAATTTCCGCACTGTTCCTCCGACTGGAACCAGTCAACTGCGAGGCATGTCCGTCGCGCCCTGGGGCTCCTTCAGGCACCTTCTTGGCAACGGCCTGAGGCACCGCGAGCGCAAACAAGAGAACCTCCCGACGCAACATGTTACCCCTTCTGGAGAAGCAGCCTTTAGTCTTTGAAACCTTTGGTTTTGACAAAACATTTTGGACGGCAGCCAAACGCGTTGCGACAAAGTTCGGGAGCCACGAAAGCTACCCCTAGCTTTTCCCTCTTCTTTCCGAGCGCCAAAAACCGCTCGGGAAAATACAAGCCAAGCATGGTCAATGGAAGCTTGCATCCCTGCAGTGGGGCCAAGTCTTGGCTTGAACTCCTTCATCCCTGCAGCAATCCTTGGAACCGTAGGCGCACACATGGTGAAGACCGAAGTCCCGTTATCCCCCGCACTTAATTGCAAAACAAAGCGTCAAAGATCGGCGAGAAGGCTGGGTCCTTCGGAGAGATACTTGGAGGGCCGTGGCTTCAGGTGCGATTCGCTGTGGCGAACGTCGTCTGGAATGCTTAGGCTTAGATTCGCTGTGGGTTTGCTGAAGAATTCTGAAGTTGTTTGGGCTTGGGATATTTCGTTGGGATTTCTTGGTTGCAGGCGCCTCGCTGCATCCAATTGCCGAACCCCGAAGCACTCTAGCATCCTTCCGCCCGTGCAGGCTACGTGAACTTCATTCGTATCCAGATGCCATACTGTAGGGGGCCGGGGGGACGCTTCCCTAAGTCAGGATGCCATCTTCCCATAGTGCTGGCGCTATTGGGGCGAGGGACGAAAGGGCAATACAGGGGGGTTCTAAGGATATGGCCCACACCCCGGTAAAGTCTCATTCCGCGGATCTCTGAAATTTCGGCATGGCACAGCTTCTAAAAACTATGATTTTCACCCAGAAGCTCGCCTCAAGAGCTAAACTAGCCCTGGGCTCGCATGCCCACAACATAGGGCGACAAGGATGGCACGAAGCGTTCACAACTAGCCTGAGTGTTAAACTGCTCAAAGCAACCTGCTTCTGCCCAATCTTGGTGCGCATGAAGTGGTCGTAGGTGGCCTCTCAGCTGGAACAGGATATGGGTTCAAACGAAAAGAGACTTCTGCACCAAAAAACCCGCCTTTATGGTAAGTGCTACAAACCATCCCTACATGAGCAGCAATCAAAACTATGCCATCACTCCATCTGGTCGCCCTGGGGGGCTACGTAGGTCGATGTGGCCGTGTGGCGGCGCGCCCACGGCGGACCGTGTGGCTTTCTCGAAGCCTGCTCGCTTTTTGGATGAAAATCGCCCGCTCGTCTGTGGCGCAGATGCGCGTTTGCCGTCCTTGACATTCTTCACTTTGTGGCTTCTGGGCTCGCGAAAGGTCAATCTCTCATCGCTTTTGGACGTCTGGGCTCGCGAAATGCGAAACTGTCATCGCTGTTGAACCCCTGGGCACACATGATCTCTGTTTGGGGTCAACGTGAGCAGAATTGTTAAACCTACCGGAAAGCCTGAGCCCTGCAATATCAATAAGCCCGGCCCACACTGTAGATCATCATAGAAAACATCTCCTCAATGGCAAAGCACCCCCAATCACCCGCAGTCTGTGCCTGGTATCCCTGGAGCTGCGCGGGATGCACGCGGATGAACTTTCCTTTCTGCCTGCGGGTGCCGAGATTCTCGCTCGGTTTTGGGTTCGGAGATCCAGGGCGTGATGCTTCACGTTCGGAGCTCCAAGCGGCAGGATGGGAAATCAAAAAGTTGCAGCAAGGGGACGCCACTAACATGCAGATACCACACGTGAAAGGGGCTTCAGCTGAGCCGTGTCGCCCCTGAGCTTCACATACAGTATATCTGTAAAAGTGTGTATGTGCATATATGCATATATATATATATATGTATACTTATATGTATGTAGATATGCATACATACATACATACATACATACATACATACATACATACATACATACATACATACATACATACATACATACATACATACACATGCATACATACATACATACATACATACATACATACATACATGCCTTCTAATATATATATATATATATACATATATATATACATATATATATATATAATATGTTTCCTGTGGCATCATGAGACCCAAAACGCAAAGCCTCGACTTCACGAGCTGAAGCATACACCCTGAATAAAGGCCAGTCCCTTGAAGCCTCATGTACTTGGTGAGGCATTGTCCGTCAAGCTGGCGATAGAACGCCGAGGCGTACCTACGCAGCTCACGATGGACAGGGTCTGCAATGTGCCTATTGCACAGTCCTTGCTCCGCCCAATCCAGCAAAACATGGCTGGAAGCTGCTTCAAAACCAAGAGCATGAACGACAACCTGGCGCACTTGGGCTCTGTGAAGTTGATGAAGGCGTAGCCCACGTTGATGTTCAGCTCAAAATTGTGCCTCAGAGGCTTCCCCTCTTGCGCGACCCATGTCTTTGACTAAGACACCTGGAGCTGCAGCATGGGAGAGAAAGACTGCCTTCTGCTGCAGGACCCTTCATCAACGCTGGTAATTACAATATAGACGTCCCAAGTCACGACCTTGCCCTGAACGAGTCTTACCCTGACACCCCCCCCCACCCAGGACTCCGGGCGGAAGGTACAAGAAATCGTAGCACCCTTCGAAGCCACGACCATGCAACTGCCGAGAACGAGTGGCTTCGGGTCATGGGGCTCACATGCGGTGGGGTATTTCGAGAGATGAGTCGGGATGATCTCCAGGCTTTGCGGGATAAATTGCAATCTCAGACATCTCTTTTCCGAAACCAAAGGCTCCAAATCACAGGGCGACTACGATGGGAATGCTCGTAAGTTTGCCTTTCCATTCCACAAGCACTTGCTGAAAGAAAGGTCGCACCCAGAATTGTGTTGCCCTACAAGCAATAATCGACAAAACACCAGCACCGCAAGGACCGCAAGCACAATGGTGTGAAGCAAGCTATGCAAGCAAATACGATGGAGACAAACTTTGCGAAGAGTCGGAGTTGAACTATAACTGTGAGGCAACCACACCTGCACACCTGCCACGGCATAGTTGTGATTGAGGGTGCATGTTGCCAATCATCTACTCAATCTATTGCTCGTGAGGCAGGTCTGACCAATGCCACCGTCTGGGGGTGTTGCTGGCTGCCTTATCGCTAGGCCGCTAGGCTGAGGGCTAGAATGAGGGAGCGCCTCATCCACGAGCTTCTGCTGGGTATGGTGCGGCGGAATATTCCTTGCAAGCGCTGTGGCGGTTGAAAAGGATCTAAACCTCTGCACGTGCCCATCCGAAAGCCGACTGTGGCCTCATGAAGCTTGGCCTCTCGACAACGCGAAACCCGAACCCCCATCAATCAACATTCCAGTCGAGTCAGAGGTCTCGTGCACAATGAACAGCGCAGATGAACGAAGGAACTTTCGGAACTGTCAGGCTTGCATACTTTGGGGATCCTATGTGACTGCGGCTGTTAGACTTCGAAACATTTTAGACCCGGAACATCTCTGACAGGACCATCTTCCGGGAAACCTTCACAACCCTGCGCGGCATCGGCTACCCGGAAAAGACTTCAGGTTCTTCCCCAATACCTGCCTCGACTGCAGATTCCCATCAAAGCTTCAGGAAACTAACTCCCACGCTCGAAGCAGACATTCCAGTAGCACGGTCCTACATACGCCCACAGTAATCTTGGAACGAATGCAGGACGCATCTGCGAAAGTCTATTTTGAGCGGCCTTTTCAAAAGATTGCTTGAATGCTGTAGCATAGCCGACCCACGCATCCCAAGAGAAAAGCACGAGCTACAAGGCTACAAGTATATAAGTTTTGCGTATTGAACAAACCGAACCTTCTTCTCACGTGCCTCATCATCACGGTCACAGTGTTGTCCTGCGTCATTCTCGGGCTTACTCCTAAAGTGTCCTGCTTCTGAGTGCTTTAACCTAAGCACCGGTATCACACCGGCATGGCCGGGGGCTTCAAAACGCAACTGCAAAATGGC